>PVLC010001369.1:0-86291 GCA_004027655.1 Graphiurus murinus
TCTCTCTTTGTACTACTGGGGAATGAACCCAGGGGCATTCTACCTCCAAGTCACACTCTCAGCTCTATTTTATTTTTTAAATTTTGAAACAGGGTCTCACTAGTTTGCTGAGAGTCTTGCTACCTGCTGAGGTTATCCTCGAACCTGCGAGTCTCCTGTTTCAGCCTCCCAAGAACTGGGATTACAGGTATGTGCCACCATTCCTGACTCCTTAGCAAATTTGTTAAACTCTCCATGCCTCAGTTTCCTTAGCCACAAACTGGGGATAATAATCTGCCTACCTCATAGCGTTGTGAAAATTAAATAAAGTGATATGTGAATGCTACACGAAACAGCGTTTAGCACAGAATATACTGTAGAAGCCACCGTTATCATTAGAATATAAGTCTGATCAGGGCAGAAATTCTTTTTTTCATTGTTCCCTGCTATATCGTTAGCACCTAGAACTATTCCAAGCATAGAGCAGGCACTCAGTAAATATTTGCTAAATGAATGACTTAATGAAGAGCTATAATACAAATAAAATGATGGTATAAGGAGTTTATGATTAATGAATTCTGTGTGATTCCTCTCCCATACTCAACCCCTCAACCACACCGAGCTATATTAGCTAACGCTAGTTCAAAGAATCTGGGTTTACATCCACTGCATGCTGACTTCCAGATTAGTTCAGCCCTGAACAAACATGATCATTTGAAAGGGTCTCACAAACTCATTGATGCTGACTTTGAACCGGCCATCCTCCCAGCTCAGGCTCACAAATACTGGTTTGACAGGTATGCACCAAAACACCAGGCTTACAAAAGTGATCTTAAAAGGTAACTAGGAACAGGCTAGGCATGGTGGTGCGTGCTGTATTCCCAGTGCTTGGGTGGCTGAGACAGGAGGAAGAGAGGTTTAAGGACAGTCTTAGCAATTTAGCTAGACTCTCAGCAACTTAGTGAGACCCTGTTAAAAAATAAAATAGGACTGGGGTATGTCTCAGAGGTAGAATGCCCCTGGGTTCAATCTCCAGGACAAAAAGAAAAACATAACAAAGAAATAAACAAAAAACAAGTAACTAGGGTGAAATATTTCACGAGAACGGCTTACAATCCATTTCCCATTTCTTCCTTTAAACCTATCTTTAGCAACTGGTGTTTTTAGTAGTAACTTGCTGGTTTATGGAACTATAGTTATCTTTGTTGGTGTGGGGGACAGAAGTTGATTGTTTTTCAAAAAATGGAAATCATTAATATTTCACATTCATGGTGGCATGGATCCAATTCAAAGAGATGCATATAAAAATGGGCCCTTAATCCAGATAAAAAGAAAGGAGAAAATGCCTTAACATTATTTCAAATGTCCAAAGCGGTAGAATTTATGAGGCTCAGCCTGGATGCCTGGAAGGACAACTTTCAGGTCAAGTCTGTTCAAAGCTCAGGGAACTTTCAGCAGAGAGACTCATCTCTATAGGACAAGTTTTTCTCCACCAACCCCTGGGGCACTGGGCTGCAGTACCAGTACTGGATCCTCAGATACGGCTTCTAACCTGTTTTTTTTTTTTTTTTTTTTTTTTTTCGGAAAACAAACAAAAATCCTTGTTTCACAAGGGATGCTGAGGCACTAATTTAATTCTGGCTAGGTGTTAGAGAATGTTGCATAAAATGTTCCATACAGAAACATTATTATTAATATCCTTAATTAAGGCAACAACAGTTGCAGCACACAGATTCAGGCAAATTAGGAAAATTACATATTAGGTAACTGGGTTGCTAAGCAATATTACATCCTCATTTTACTTAATTGCTGTAATTAGCATCTCCCAGAAGATACTACAATGCAAGCCACACACACACACACACACACACACACACACGCACACACGCACACACGCACACACACAAAGTAAAAAGAGAAAGGGGAAAAGGAAGAAAGGAAGAAAGAAAATGGAAGGAAGGAAAGAAGAAGCATCTGGTTCAATCTCTCGCATGGCTCTGATGATCTCAAATATTTTCATCCACTGGCCTCACCCACTGGAACCTAGCAACCAGTATATGCTCTAGGGAAGAAATGTAGGACAAAGAATCACTAACAGATACCAAATTATAAGGTGGGAGGGTCTGCCCCTCTTCCCCAGACAGGAATAGCTGGATCGATTTCCTCATTTCTAGCTTCTAAATTTCTTTTATCTGAATGTGGTGTTGAAAGTCAGGCAAGGTCCCACCTTTCAGAAAGTTGACATTCTTGTGTGATATTGACGATAAACAAGGATGAACATATACTGGAGAATGCACAACAGAACAGTTTGGAGAGCATTCTTGACTACTCCATGGTGTTAACCAGGTGGAGACAAGTTGCTGTCTTCCCTGCCTTCCTTCCCCTGTGGTCTCATGACCTTTCCCAGCTGCCATCAGCGTAAGCAAGGAGGAAAGTGGCTGCTCACCACAGGAAAGGTTGCATGGATGCACTATTTCATTCTCCACAGAGACTCTTCGAATGCGGCATTAAACAAGGAATGCTTCACTTAAACAAGGAATAATCCACGGTCTGTGCACTAAATAGCTGCCCAGGATCCCATAGTTCCAGCCTGAAACTTAAACCTAGATTTGTATTTTACAGAGTCCATACTGTTTCCATCACACCAGGAAAGCGGGCCAAACTCCAGCCCATTGGCTACAGGTAGAAAAGGAAAACGTAAGATGATGACTTTAGGTTGTCCTGGATTTAATTGATCCAGGTGCTGCTTTCCTTTTGAGGTGAGTGGGACTTGACATCTAAGGGGTAAGCCAGGCGTGGTGGTGCATGCATGTAATCCCAATACTTGGGAGGCTAAGACAGGAGGATTGCAGGTTTGAGGATAGCCTCAGAAAGTAGTAAGACTGTCATTGACCTAGCGAGACCCTGTTTCAAAATTAAGAAATAAATATAGGGCTGGGGGTATAGCTCAGAGGTAGAATGCCCCTGGGTCCAATCCCCAATACCACACACACACACACACACACACACACACACACACACACACACACACACAAAGAAATCTAAGGCATATTCTCACCCAATAATAGTCCAATGTCTTGAGACAGTTTTCCTTTGAAGTTAACTGTCTTTTTATTATTTAGCACTGTTCGAGCTATAATTTTTAAATTTGGAACTTCTGATTATCTCTTACATCTTCTCTTGTCTCAACAATGCTTTAATTAGTCCATGTGTGCCATAGTGTGTACAGAATATGTATTACAAAATAAGAGGACTTCTCCATAAAAGCTAATGACAACTAAAATCTGTGGTGTTCTACTGGAAAAATGAAACATGGATGAGTAACCTGAGAATCAGCTGTGTGTGTGTGTGTGTGTGTGTGTGTGTGTGTGTGTGTGTGTATGTGTGTGTTACTGGGGACAGAACCCAGGAGTCTTCTACCTCTGAGCTACATCCCTAGACCAATTTTTTTTTTTTTTAAATTTGGAAACAGGGTCTCACTAAGTTGCCGAGAGCCTCACTAAGTTACTAAGGCTGGCTGAAATCTGAGATCCTCCTGTCTCAGCCTCCCAAGTACTGAGATTACAAGCGTGAGCCACCACACCTAGCAGCTCTTAAAACACTCAATCTTCCATCTCTCCCACATTTTGTTTTTTAAAAAGGCAAATAAAAATCATACAGATGTCCCATTGCACAGAGGAAGAGACTTGGATTTGAAGAGAATGCTACTATGCCCAAGATCGCATTGCAAATCGACGTCTCAGGATTCAACTGTAGTCCATGGTTCTGTCCACTCTGCTTTAGTCTCACCCAACAACCCTGAGGATTTCACAGTTAGCAGGAGGGAGAATGGGACCAGGAGCCAGTAAAAGCACCAGGCATATGGTTACAAATGGGAAGGCAGGGCAGAGAAGCAGACCCTACACTCTGTGATTGACCGGGCATAGATCCTTGGGTATGGGGCTTCTTTCATGGCACCCTAGAAAATGCTCATGGAATATGTCCACATTTCCAGAGAGTGAGGATGCCTCCCAGGCTTAGCATGAAAACCAAAGTCCAATTATAATTTAATGTTGGACAAAGGCACTTGGCCTAACTTCCCCAGAGGAAAGAGTGCCTAAAATTTCTAAGGTTGGCCTGAGGCCACAACTATTTTTAGCATTTAGAAACAGGTAATTTCCTTAGGCAACAAATATTACCCAACATGTTTGGGAGAAATGTTCAGTGTCCCTGGCTCCTAGGTAGCATGAAAGAAGAGAAGTACACACTCATCAGTTCCTCTTTCAAGGCCATCCCACACCCGTCTCTCTGGCCCATTTGTTGGCAAACTGGGCTCCCAGCAGCGTCACTCATTTTACAAGCTCTGTGTTTTTGAAACTTCTGCCAGCCACTGGGACCGCGCGTGCAGGATTTCTGGGTTGAACCTCCGCTACAATTCCCAAAATGTTGTGACCTTAATCCTTGCTCTCCATAGACCCATCCAACTTGCCAATTTTGACATAAGCAACACAAAAAAACCCCAACACTTTTACTCTGTATGGGCAAGTGTACCTTTTTTTTTAATGTTCAGCAATATAAAAAAAAAACTTTGGCTAAGCAAAAAATGTTTTCCCAAGGACTCATAAAAAGCTGAGGGGTGAGAATAGCTAAAATTACAACATGTTTGCAAACTTCCCCAGTGTACTGCTACAAATCGCAGCATCCATGCACAGAGGCCCCATCGAAGTTTGTCCACAGGAGAGATGACTGCTCAGAAACATGTCTGCGTGGCGTTCTTTGCCAAGAGCAGGGTGTGAGCATTTCTGGTACCACCCCTGTGTGAACCACAATCAAATTTTCCTCTTCCAGAAAAAATATAAATTAGATGTGCCTGGGCCTTTAAAATAAACAAAACCCAAACAAATAAATCAAATCTGAACTGTTTGAGGAAGTAACTCAATTTACAAGAAACCTGTTTCCTACTGGGTAGTCCTAGCCAGACTCTTGTGTGAGTGAAGAGTCTGTCTTTGATATTCCAAACAAAGCTCCCCAGCACTGTTAAGGGGAAGGGAAGGGGCAGACAGTCACCCAGTCCTGCTGTGTGCTGGGCTTTACCTGAAAGGAGGCTGTACCTCTGCCATTGCTATAGGCAATGAATGAATGAATGAATGAATGAATGAATGAATGAATGAACAAACAAATGAATGAATGGTGTGCCCACCCACAAATGCGTATGTTGATTTCCTTACCCCTAATGTGATTGTGTTTGGAGATAAGACTTCTAAGAAGATGGATAAAGTAAATGTGTCATAAGAGTTGGACCCCAGAACCACAGGATTAGAGTCCTCATAAATAAAGACACCAGAGGGCTTGCACTCGTTCTAGGCAAACATGAAAAAGGGGTCATGTGAGGACAACAAGCAAAGGGCGAATGTCTATGAGCCAAGAATCGGGCCCCAGAAATTGACCAGACTGGCATCTTAAGCCTGGACTTCCAGCCTCTAGAATTTTAAGAAAATAATTTTCAATAACCGCCCCCTATCTGTAGTACAGGTTGAGCATCCCTAATCTGAAAATCCAAGAGATCCCAACTGATCCCAAATCCAAAATTTTGTGAGCACTGCCATGACGCCCTAAGTAGAAAATTCCACACCATGATACTGTTTCACGCACAAAATTATTAAAAACAGTGTATAAAATTACCTTCAGGCTATATGTATAAGGTGTTTAGACCTAGGCTGCCTGCCCACAGTATCTCATGAGCTGCAAAAATTAAAAAAAAAAAATGAATCTGAAACTATTCGAGTCCCACGCATTTGGGATAAGGAGTACTCAAAATGTATTTTGTTTTGTCTGACTAATTTGTTTGTCATGTTTTAATTTCCATAATCACTGTGAAGTAGATATTATGGTCCCATTTTTTCAGGAGGGGAAACTGAGGTCAGAAAGAAGTGATTTTTTCATGGTCTTCAGACCATAAACCGGGGATCAACTGAACAAAGTACCACAAGATAAAAATTTAAAAACCGAAAACACATTAAAAAAATCCTGGAAAATATCTCCTTAAAAATAAGGGAAAACAATCATATTTACTGGTAGAGAGGAAAAACATTTAACAGAATTGGATTTGACAGAATTTCAGGTCTATCTGTTACTAGTGTATAGCTTTGGGTAATTTACTTCTTAGTTCCACAGTTACCTGTGCAATAGGAGTAAAACCTCAGCTTCATAGTGTTGTGAAGCTTAAATGTGTTAGCCCTGAGTACTACATTTGCCTGAGCCTATTGAAAACATCTACTTCTGACCCTAGCCTGCTGGGCCAGAACATATAAGGCAGGGTCCTGAGGATCTGCAGCCTAATAAATAGCTCGGTGATTCTGAAATTGGGCAAGTTTCACAAACCCTAATAGAATGCACTTGGCATTGATCTGTGTGCCATAAGGGGCAACCGCTGGTTTATTACCGTCTTGATCTATTTTGCAAAAGGTTCTCCCATGGCCTTCTTGATAATGTCACTCAGGATGATTAAGCACTAGACATCCTCTAATAAAAATTTAAAGGACATGGCTCCGTATTTGTAAATAAAAATTGATTAACCCACACACTTAAAATTATGCACAATACTATTTGCAAATTAGACCTTAATAAAAGACTTTAAAAATAAACATTTGAAAAAACAACTAGGCATGGTGGCCCACACCTGTAATCCTGGTACTTGGGAGGTTGAGACGGGAGTATTATAGGTTTGAGACTAGCCTCAGCAACTTAGTGAGACTCTCAGCAACCTAGGAAAGACTCTGTTTCAAAAACAAACAAACAAAATAAGTAAAAAGGGCCAGGATTCTTAGCATAGAGGCAGAATATCCCTGGGCAGACAAGGCTTTACTTCTTAATGAATATACAAAGACAAAGAACGTCACTGGACAGGGTACATGCTAAATGTTCCTATATAATGGACACATCGTCACCTGCCTGTATGTGACACAGAAAGTGCCACTTAGTGAACTTACGTAAGTCATTAGGGTAGCTGATGCCCAAACCAAAATGTCTTTTAAAAATCTATTTCACCAAAGCACATTTCCCCATGGGCTTCAGAGACAATGATACTCCACTGAGTGCATTTAACAGACAAGGGCCCTGAAAGAGGGAATAAGAGTGGGGTAGAGCCCCGTTCTGATAGGAGAACGACTAGAATGCAAACTCCCAGCAGCTCCATTTCCAGGCTGCTGCTCAGGAGCAGGAAGCAAGTTACCTGCTAGCTCGAGGGGATGAAGGCAAGAACGTATGGCTGGCGTCACCTGAACATGTTGGATACTCTGCTTCACAAGCTTGCCAGTTGGAGTTCAAAGTAGTAACTATGGGCCTGATTTAATCGTCTCTCGTAGGGCTAGTGCATGTACGTATAATGAGTTTCATTTTGCAGTTCAGTGGTCAGGCTGAGTAATTTGGGAAGGGCGGGGAGTGAGCTGAAGAAACAAGTACCATCGCTGGCTCTCGTTTAAGTTTCGGTGTTCATCACCGATGTCTTTATGCGGCATCTATCATTCCAAATGACAGCAATTATGCACTTGAAGGGGTTTCCCTCTTCTATTTCTGTATCAGATGCAGGTGTCTGGTTTTAGGGTATTCATGTGCTTTGCTTACAATTCAGCCCTGGCATCCCTGTCACCTGTGAGCCTGTAACAGTTACTCTCAGCATCCCCACCCAAAGCTCCGAAGATCCCGTTTGCTGTTTTGTGCACCCATCCCTCCTTCTGGGAGCTTTGCTTTCAATGGATGTCACCCGTCACCTTCTTTAGCAAATACTCCTATATAAAGGTCACAGTGTCACCTGACTTATACAACACAGAAAGAGCCAGTTGGTGAATTGCTGAGCCTGTTCCTAAAGACAGCCTTAAGAGCTTGTGAGATGATCCGTCTGGCACCCTTAGCTTTGCAAGGACTGCTATGGGAGTGTGCAAGACTAGACACTGACCTGGATCTGGACAAACTCTGAAGGAGGCAGTTGTTCCTTGACTCAGGATGGGGCTACAGTCTGATAAACTCATCACACTTTGGAAATACCTTAATTTAAAAATTGCATTGAATACACATAACCTGCTGTGCCTGTACAAAACTTTGGTTTATTTTTTACCTATTTATTTTCTTTTATACCATGGAATCAGGATATTGTTTGGATTCAGCAGTCATCTCTTGGACCTTCGTTACTTTACACCAATATCGACTCAGATAACATCCATAACTCTTACCACCTCCAAAGACCCCTAGTGCTCCCACAGCTCAGATTTCAAAGAGCATGAAAGGCCTGTGTAGACCTCCAATGGTACCAAGGTACAGGTGGGCGGTCACACTGCTCCCAAGCTGTAAGCTATGTGACCTGAGGCCAATTTCCTAACTCATCTGAGCCTCAGATTCCAAATCTGTAAGACCAGCACACTCACAGAGGCTTGCAGAATGAATACAAAAAATATAGGTAGTAACCTGTGTCAAATGCTAAGTACTCAGCCAGCAGCTGACCCCCCTCTACTCTCCCCAAGGCCAGGGCTGGCACTCTAACTGGGCCACCCAACACTGCAGGAAGCAGGAGCTCTGTACAGGTGTTTCTCCTCTTGGAAAGCCCACCGCTCCTCTGTCCGCCTCCCATCCCTTGTTCCTCTGGTGAGTTCTCCCTCAGGATTCCATTCAAACATCATTTCCACTCTAAGGACTCCTCATCCTTGCACTGGGCAGGGTCAGGCATTTTCTGTTGCCTTTGCTCCAAATGGTTCCTTGCACAGCCCTGCATATCAATGCAGCTGCTCCAGACTGGCATGGCAATCATGGGTTCACAGGTTTGTTTTTGTGGCACTGGGGGTTGGACACAGAGGTATTCTACCTCTGAGCTACAACCCCAGCCCTATTTCATTTTTTATTTTGAAACAGGGTCTCTCTAGGTTAATGAGTCTTACTTCTTGCTGAGGCTGTGCTCAAACCTGCAATCCTCCTGTCTCAGCCTCCCAAGTATTGGGATTACAAATGTGCATCACCACACCCAGCTAGGTTCAAAAGTTTGAACCTTTTTTCACCTATTTATCGCTTGTCCCAGTTATAACTTCTGTCATAGGGTAGAGGGATTATAAATGTTGAGGAATGGATGAATGAAAGAAAGAAAGAAAGAAAGAAAGAAAGAAAGAAAGAAAGAAAGAAAGAAAGAGCAGTCTCCCCTGTTTAGAATACTCAGAAGTTGTGAGGAGAAAACTGTGTACTAGGGTTAATTCTATTTTCCTGTTGCCTGAGAGTTATCGAGAAACATTACCTTTTTTAAAACTTTTGCTCCTGAAAATGATCTCAGAAGGCAAGAGTCCAATTTCCCTTCTTAGTAACTGAAGTACAGTGACTGTGGTATAATCTTTCTCTGATTTTCAATTGTGGGACTGTTCCAAAATCAAAATATTAGTGCCTGTGGGTGAGAACTGCAGTTGCAGATTGCAGAAAGTGAGTGATTGGGCTGAATTTGATTGGCTCCTAAGGCATGGCCTAAATCTTTGTATATTTTACGAAGTTTGGATTCTGATTATCGAGGACTTACTAGTATGTGTATTATCTTTAAGAGTCATTCTTCCCCAAATTTTGAAGCTTAGAAGTCTCGACAATTAACTCTTTTTTATTTTACTTTTATTTTCAAAGTGATCTAGACCTGGCTCTTAGCCCCTGAAAGCTTCCTCTACTCCATCTTCAAATGGCTTTTGGGAGTCTCTATTATAATCAACCACAACTGGAGGTGAGAAAGACTTCAAGAAGCTTCAACTCTATTTGCTATTGCCATTCTTATCTTGTGTTCTCTTTTATTCTTCTATTGGGTCTCATTTTCTTCCCTGCACAGGGGCCTTGACTATAACTTGTTTGGCATCTCAGTCTTTCTAGGGCGGGGGATGTATTTTGTTTTTTGTTCTTTCATTGCTCAGGACAGATTGCTTCCCTCCCCCCCCCCCTCCCAATGCACAGTGCTGTGTCTGTTGGGCTAAACTCTAGGACCAAACTTTTCCAAAGTTTGCCCCACACTGTTCAATAATTCATTCAACAGGTATTTGAGGCCCAGTATTGCCCCTTACAATACCAGGAGGGCTACTAATATTACTTTAGCATGCCCAGCAGTATAGAAGGAGTGAAAACAGCTCTTTGTCATAAAGTACATACAGAATACAGACAACAGAAGCCAGGTATGAGAGAGGTCCACTATTTGAAGGTAAGACTCAGTTTTGTTCTCAGGATATAAGCCTTCAAAGAAGGAGGCAGCATAGGGCCCATTAAGACTGTATTTCTTGCCCTAGCTACTATGAATAATGCTGCAGTAAACATGAAACTATAGATATCTTTTTGAGATTCTAATTTTAATTCTTTTAGATATATACTCAGAGTGAGATTGCTGTCAGACCATATGGTAGTTCTATTTTTATTTTCTTGAGGAATTTCCACACTGTTTTCCAGAGTGGCTGTGCCATTTTATATTCCTGCCAACAGTGCACAAGGATTCCCTTTTCCCACACTTTTGTCAACACTTGTTATCTTTCAACTTTGTAAACAGCCATCCTCATAGGTGTGAGGTGATATCTCTTGGTGGTTTTGATTTGCATTTCTCTAATGATTAGTAATGTTGAGCTTTTATTTTTATATAATTATTGGCCATTTGTACATCTTCTTTGGAGAAATGTCCAATCAGGTCCTTTGCCTATTTTTTTAATCAAGTTTTTTGTTGTTGCTATTGAGATATAGTGCACCCTTACATATTTTGGATATTAACTTTTTATCAGATATGTGTTTGCAAATCTTTTCTCCTCTTCTGTAGGTTGCCTTTTCATTTTGCTGATTAGTTCCTTTCTTATGCATAAGCCTTTTAGTTTGATGTAATCCCATCTACCTATTTATCCTTTGTTGTCTGTGCTTTTTGTGTCATATCCAAGAAAGCAGTGCCAAGGCCAATGCCAAGAAGCTTTTCCACTATATTTTCTTCTAGGACTTTTATGATTTCAGGTTCAACTCCAAATCCTTAATCTATTTTGCATTGTTTTTTGTGTGTGATTTAACATAAGGGTCCAATTTCATTCTTTTGCATATGGATATCCAGTTTCCCCAGCACCATTTATTGAAGGAACTATCCTTGTCCTATTGTGTCTTCTTCTCATCATTGCCAAAGATTAGTTGACTATACATGGGTGGATTTATTTCTGGGCTCTCTATTTTTTTTTCTTGGTCTATATATTTTTATGCCAGTAGCTCACATTTTTTTATTACTATAGTTTTGTAATATAATTTAAAATCAGGAAGTATGATTATTTCAAATGTCATCAATAAGGAAATGTGATATTTATATACAATCATTTATTATTTAGCTTTAAAAAAGAAGGAAATCCTGCCATTTGTGACAACATGGATGAATTCAAAGGGCATTATCCTGGGCATTATCCTTATTTATCTGGTTTATGATCCCAATTATAGTTAAACTCACAGAAGCAGAGAGTAGAATGGAGGTTGCCAGGGGCTGGGGAGAGTGGGAAATGGGGAAGTATTGATCAAAGGGTACAAAGTTTCCATCATACAAGATGAGTATGTTTTCTAGATCTACCAGATAGAATAGCACCTACAGTTAATAATACCACATTATATCGTTAAAATTTTGCCAAGAGGCTGGATCTTATGTTACATATTTTTATTACATAAAGGTAAAATAAAATAAAATAAAAAAGATAGAAGAAGGAACTTCTTGAAGGTGATGAATATTTTTGGTATTGATTGGATATGCTTTGTGGTTTTCATTGCAGTGATGGTTTCCCAGGTGCATATGCATCTCTAAACTCATACTGTTGTATACATTAATAGGTACAGCTTTTTGCATGTCAATCACACCTCAGTAAAATGCTTTTTAATATGCTGCATTTCTTATGAATAACAATGAGCACTGACAGTCCTAAGAAACAGACAGAGCCTGGAGCCATACTTCCACAGGCAGCCTCACAGAACTGAGGAAGAACTTATTGTGAACCCTTCTATGCTGGGCAAACCTGAAAAATCATAGTGGGGTGCTCTCTCATGACATTCTGGTGACACTAAGTGAAGACCCTTGCTTGATGATTTCACTTGGATCTCAAGACTACAAACACACATGTCCAATTCATCTCCAAGACAATGGGATGGAGAACAGGAAAGTGGCTAGCCTTCAACCATCACACAGACAGCACTTCCTTGATAAAGGATGAGTATTTTGCTCTGTGTCTCTGTGCTGCTTCATGTTTAGCCATAAATGATCATTAATATGTCTGGCTAAAACTGTGTGGCTCTGTTCTTGAGGAGCTCTCAGCCCTTGCAAAAACAGTGGGCAATGATATAATGTGTTGAAGTAATTGCAATGGATTAAAATAGCATTGAACTGCAACCACAGCATACCCCATCACAAGGCCATGGATACCTGGTGGCAAGAAGAGGGTATGAGTGAACAGGGCTGAACCAGGCTTCCTTCCTCCGCGGTATGCTGTCATAGAGTAAAAGGTCTTTCTCAGTCAGAACAACCAGAGCTTGTTTCCACTGTTTTTCACTCTCCCCTGGCACCTGCAACAGAAAGCAGAGAGCTGTCAAACAACAGCCTGAGAACAGGATGATTGGAAAAGAGAAGTTGGCATCCCCCCAGTCAAAGGACCCAACTATACACAAAGTGCTTTGTGCATGTATGTTTGCATCACTTTGAACCTCACTATGATATCAATCTACATTGCACAATTGAAAATATACAAAAACAGAAGTATCTTTGAGTTCCGGCTGCACAATCAAAATAGGACAAATCCTATCATGGTCCCCTTGATTCCTGATCTGAAAAATATCTCTGGGCTCAAGGACCCTGTACTCAGTCAAGACAGCCAAGAAGTGGACCAGCTGCTGCACATCTGCCACTGTCTCTCACCTGCCAGTCAGCATCAAATATTTATTTCATAGTGGGAGGCAAATGCTGGAAGAAATCAGCAGTCCCAGTTTATTCTCTGGTACAGTGCATTTATTTTTGTAATCAAAACTTCTGAATAAATATCCAAAGTCTCCCCAAAAATATATGACGGAGGCAAATGTCTTCCCAGACAGGTCTGAGACATCATAGCCTTGTCTCCTAGCCTTTGCTTTTAGATTGTTTCTATGATTCAGGCATCAGCATGAAATGTCTCTTGTTCTGTTGAATATTCAGTTCTAATCAGTGAAAAGATTATAGAACTCAAGGCCCAAGATGACCCAGCAAGGATGTGAGAGGATTCAAGCATGAGTTGGACGATTAAACCAGATACATTATAACATTTTTGCCTATCATGAGAGTCTGTGAGTCTGTATAGCTTAGCCCTTATCTCATGAGCCATCCCTTGGCCCAATGTGGATCCCCCCAAACCACCTAAATATTCTATCTATGAACATACTCTCCTTTCATTTTGAATTCTGAGTCCCCAGATAACTTTTTAAGCTTGGTTTGGAAAAATTCAATACTCTAATCTTGCAACTTGACACATGGACCGTGTTCTAACAGCATCAGCATGGCCTGGGAGCTTGCTAGAAATTCAGAGTCTCAGGCCCATCCAGATCTACTGAATCAGAGTCTTTGTTGTAATAGGAACTCCAGCTAATTTGTATGCTTGCTAAAGATTAAGAAGCACTGCTCTAGAGAGGTTAAGATTGGCTTTGGAAGTGGTAACTAATTCAATGTAGATAATCCTCTTTAATTAGCCACAACTCAAAATCTATTCAGAAATTAAACTAGACAGTAAGCTAAATACATAATATAGCTAATTTCTTCCCTTTCTGTTCTTATCATTACCATAAGTGCCACAGTGAAATCTGTATGGAAGTGGAAGATGTGTATGTGGCTTTTGGTTTATCCTAACAGCCATGAACAGTATATTATGAATGAGTGGTGGAAGTAAAGGAGATGGGCATCATGTGTAAGGACTGACTTGTGTAAATTACACATGTAGGGCTGCCTGAGTCTGATATCAGTTCTGTTATTATTGCCCATTTGAATTTGGACAAGTTATTTTTCTCTGTTTCCACTTCCTCCCAGATGAAGATAACATCAAACACAACAGAGGTTAAGAAGGCTGACTCTGGAGCTAGAATGCCTGAACATAAATCCCTCTTCCACAATTTTCCAGCTGTGAGGTCTCGGGCAAGTCAGCCAATTGCTTTGTATCTCAGTTTTAGCATCTGAAAAATGGGAAATGATAGTACCTATGGCAGAGGGTTATAATGAAGACGAAATGAGTTAAACTTTGTAACCTGCTTAATGCAATGTAAAGTAGTGCAATGCAAAATAACCATCATGTTGAACCTGCTGAGTAACACTCACCTCATGATGCTACAGTGGGGATTAAATGAGACAATGTGTGTAAAGTACTGAGCAGCTGGCAGAGGGTAAGTCATCAGTAAAACTCAGGGTGGGGATAGTATGGCAGAACCACCACTTAAAAAACAACAAAAAAAACATGTGTGTTAGTCAGCTTTGAGTTACTGTGACCAAATACCTGCCAGGAATAACTAAGAGAAGGAAAAGTTTATTTTGGCTCACATGTGCAGAGGTATAGTCCATGGCCTGCTGGCTCCAAGCCAGAAACATCATGGCAGCAGGCAGTGGTGGGAGAAAGCTGCTTAGCTCATGGCAGCCAGAAGCAGAAAGTGATGGGAAGAGGCCAGGGACAGATACAGCTCCCAAGGCCACATGCCCAGTGACCCACCTCCTGCAGCCATGCTCCACCTCTGAATCTTGCTGCATAGGAGAGCAGGTTTCAGCACATGACCTTTTGTGGGGACCTTCCTGATCCAAACCATAACAACATGTCAAAAAAGGTGCTTTGGAAAAGGCATCGGCAAGGCAATGACTTCCCTTGGGGAAAATGATAAGGCAAGCCAAAATTGGTTTTGGCGCCAACAATTTCAAGTATCTTCTTTTCCAAAATTCTCCCAGGGAGAATCATTGCACAATGATCGTCTTTATTTTTTAAATGCCTACCTTCCTGAAATCATAAGTATAAAAAAAAAAAATCCCTTTCTAAAGAAGAAAGTTCACCCTTGCTTTGCTGGCTGCCAAGCTGTTTATACTAGAATGTGAATGGCCTCCTGACTTATCTCTCCCTCCTATGCATTTTATGCATACTAGAAAAAATTAGCTTCATCTTATTGCTTATGTCAGAAGACTTTTTCCCCAACAGAATAAGAATATCTTTAAGAGATCAAAATGGATTGTTCGAGAAGGTAATGTTCCAGACCTTATAAGGTGACTAAGCCTTACTCTCAAGGCAAAAAGTTTTGGAGGCGGGGTTGAAATAAATTTTTTCCAGCTTCTACATTAAACCTAGTAAATTACTTTTCCAGCTCATTAAATAGGGCTGGAGAAGCTACAAATGATCCTCCTGAAGCGGCTGTCTTACTTACCTAGTCAGATCTGATCCATTAACTTTGACCAGAATCAGTCATTTAAACCTGGGCCTGCCAAAAAGTCTTCAGAAACAATATTAAGTTTAAAAACTAAACCTCAAAAGTAAATACCAATAGTAAGATACAGGCATCTTTAACTGGAGGAATCACAAACTCACCCACATGTTAAGTGGTATGTGTATTTTTTTTTTTTTTTTTTGCAGTACTGGGGATTGAACTCAGAGTGCATTCTACCTCCGAGCTATACCCCCAGTCCTATTTTTTATTCTTTATTTTGAAACAGGGTCTCACTAAGTTGCGGAGTGCCTCACTAGGTAGCTGAGGCTGGCTGCGAACCCAGATCCTCCAGTCTCAGCCTTCCAAATGCTGGTATTACAAGTGTGCGCCACTACACCCAGCTGGTATGTGTACTTTTGAATAATTCCAAAGCCCTAAACCATTTTGCAGTTTATTAAAGAGTCCTGTGTGGGTATGTTAAAATCGGCTGTGAGAATACTCGGAGTGGACATTTTCCACCATTCTTGTGTGTAGAGCTGCAATTTTAATGCTATATACATGATTGAAGGTAGCAGGCTGCCCATGAGAACAACTGACTTTGCAAGGAAAAAAACAAATAAAAAAAAACTCATGGTGAAGAACAGAGCTTTTAAAATCATACTCTGTGCTAGTGAGCCTCAGATGAGCAAAAAGTATTAGTACTATTACTAACACTTTTTAGTGTTTTAGTGACGATTTCCATTATAAATGCAATTGTCCTGGCACCCTGAGATATTCCACTGTTAATGCAACTGTTCTGGGGATGTGTTTGCATTTTATTAAAATGTGGTGCCTGAGACAGATGTAAAGACATCCATTCTTTCCCAGCTTCCAGCCTGGGATGTGGTACTCATCAGTTTCTCAAGAACTAATTGTGTTTCTAATGAAGAAGGCAAAGGAAGGAAAGTGGGGAGACCTTCAGTTCTGATGTTATTCTGAAGCACAACTTTGGTGAGCTGAATCCTGTGTGTGCTAGTCAGGTTTTCATTGTGGTGACCAACATACCTGACAAGAATAATGTAGAGAAGGAAAAATTTATTTGGGCTCACAATTTCAGAGGTTTCAGATCATGGCCAGCTAGCTCCGTTGCTTTGGGCCTGAAGTGAGGCAGAACGTCATGGCAGGAGGTGGGGGTGGGGGAAAGGTGTTCAGCTCACAGCAGTCAGGAAGCAGAGAGATGGAGAGAAAAGGGACAGGGGCAAGATACAGTCCCCAAGGGCATGCCCCTAGTTACCTAAGTCCATGCCCCACCTGCCTACAGTTTCCACCTCCTCCCAGTCATCCATTCAGATTATGAATCCATCCAATGGAATAATCCACTGAAGGGGTCCCAGCCCCCATGTGCCAACCACTTCCCCAGTGTTCCGCCTCTGGACGTGGCTACATTGGGCACCAAGCCTTCAACACATGAACTTCTGAGGGACAGTCTAGATCCCAATATGCTCGTATTCACTTCTTCAGAGGCTGAGAAGACAGGTTTACACAATGACACGGAGAATGTAAGAGGAAGTAGTAAAAAGTGACTGGTAAGAATTGTGAGAAGTGGGTACTTGGAGTCCTCCATTTAGACAGGTCTCGTACATCATCTAGCTCAGTGGCTTTCAAACTGTTTAAATTCAATGAGCCCTTGATTCAGATTAAATCACAAGTCATAGAATATTATGTAAAACCACTGAGAGTCAGCATGGGGTTGCATCCTGGCTGGGATCTTGGTACCTCGGTGACTTTATGTCTTTATCCTACCACCACCTGCACATCTGAGTGGGGCTGCTTGCAATTCTTAGACTATAGTTGGAAATATACTGGTCTTCTCTCCTGTAAAATACCTAGAATATGCAGGTTCTTTCCAAAGGGAAAATTAAAAAAAAAAAACCTTTCAGTGCCTTTTTTGCTGTTATTTTAATTTTTTTAAAAGATGATATTATTGATTCTAAAGCAGAGTTATGAGGATTAAATGAGTTAGTACACATAGAGGACTTAGAAAAGTGCCTTGCACAAAGTAAGCAAGTAGGCCTTAAAAATATTAGCTATATATATTATTACATGAAGTAATGATAGTGAATATCAAATTAAAGATTGGAATGAGGCTGCTGGGCATGATGGCACACTTCTGTATTCCCAGTACTTGGGAGGCTGAGACAGGAGACTCACAGGTTCAAGGCCAGCCTCAGCAACTCACGAAGGCCCTGAGAACCTGTTTCAAATTAAAAAACCAATTAGAGCAGGGTTGTATAGCTCAGAGGTAGAATGTCTCTGGGTTCAGCCTCCAGTAACACACACACACACACACACACACACACACACACACACAATCTGAATGAACTTGAGCCAGGATGATTCACTTTTGCTGGGTCTAACTTTCCTCATTTGCCAAATGAAGGTATAGAACTGTTATTGCTAACAATCTCTCCAACTTTATATCTGAATTATATTTACATTTAAAAGTCTTTACTACTAGGCTCAGACAGTTTTAGCTATAATCACTCTTCCTTTACAAGTCTTCTTTTGTTTGTTAGATGCTGCAAAAATAAAAAGTGAATGGGTGTCTTTTTCTCCCCTTATGCCAACTGACTCCTCCTACCCCTCTCCTTGAACAGATGTGGCAGAAGAAGCTCATGGTCTTTAGCACCAAAAAGCACTGGCTTCAAAGTCAGGCTCTGCCACTTCCCAGCTGAGAATAGAGGACTGAACTGCCATACATGCCTGCTCTCTGATAATGACCTCCCACGCACATTTTGTGAGGATACATAGAGATAAGGCATAGAAAGTATACTTCTCACATGGTAGATCCTGGAAATGGCAAACTACTCCCATGGCTCTCCGGGAGCACACTCTATCTGCCAGCTATCCAGTTCAGGAAGGAAGGTCTAGATGTAGGGAGAGTGAACAATAGCAAGTGGAGAAGTCCACGAAAGGTCAATCACAACTTTTGTGCTGGAGATCATGGTTTTCTCAACAACTTTTCAATTTGTTTGTTTTAGTTCAGGTTATTTGGAACAAAGGACAAGATAGCAGTGTAATAATAATTAGCATTTATCAACTTCCAAATGCTGTACAAACACTAGATAATTAATTCATGTGCCAACTCTCAGGAAAGCAGATAAAGATCATCTCCACCTAAGCAAAAGAGGAGTAGTAGCTTTTAAAAGCAGCTACAGGAACACGGGAAAGTGCAAACCAAGGCTACTCAGCTCTCTGCTAGCTTGCACCAAGCAATTCCCAGGACTCATCAATCAGGAGACAGGGAGACTTCTACAGCTGAATGCAAAGAAGATTGCAAAGGCAAAATAACACTGCCTAAAAGTTGATGAGAAGACAAAGAGGAAAAGGGAAGAAAACTAGAGAAAGAAGGTTCAGATAAGTGCTCTGTGGGAGTTTTAGCTTCTGGGGACTACTTCTTGTCCTCACACAATCTCCAACTTGTTTGGCACCTGGATCACCCACTGAGTACAAGCATGGCTTAAATAGAGCTAAGTGGCCCATTGCATTTGATGGATATTAAGACCATGATGTAAAATGTTAGAAGAAGTATGGTAAAACATATGAGGTTGAAAAACGTGATCTGACCATGGAACACTCAAGAAGGTATCATTTTTATATGCCAGTTCTCTCAGAAACCAATTGCTGCAGTCCTAGACTACTTTTGGGCTGGCTTCCTCTGCCAACTTCTGAAACTGGTTCTGAATTCACATAATCCAATAAAGCCCTAAATGCAGGGTTCATTAATTTGAATGCTGATCAGAGCCAACATACAAGTTGGCATAATGAGACACTATGCTACAGCTATAAAAAAAATCACCCCAGGTGTTGGTAGGACCTTGCTCCTCCTAAGGCTGTAGGGAGAACCTTTCTTCGACACTTCCTAGCTTAAGGTGAGTGCCAATATTCTTTGGCATTCCTTTATTTGTAGCTGCATCATTCCAATCTCTGCCTTGGTTGTCATACAGACTTTTGAATATCTTCACATGGCCTTCTTATAGGGATTCAAGTCCCTGGGTTTGGGTTTCCCTAATCCACTATGAACTCAAATACTTATATTTGCAAAATTTCTATTTTCAAAATAGGTCACAATCTGAGGTCACAGGTGGACATGAATTTGGGGAGGATGAAGTTGTGGTTAAAGGTCTAGCTACAAGGACATTCACGTTGGTATGGTTTATAAT
This sequence comes from Graphiurus murinus, assembly GCA_004027655.1. Taxonomy (NCBI): domain Eukaryota; kingdom Metazoa; phylum Chordata; class Mammalia; order Rodentia; family Gliridae; genus Graphiurus; species Graphiurus murinus. The sequence goes on from PVLC010001369.1 coordinate 19,572, forward strand.
TGTGGGAAACTGGAAATATGCTAAAATACAGAACAGTAGATGAATGGTTCAATAAATTATAGTGTATTCATGTATAAAACACGGATATACAATTAACAATAACAAAACACCTATTCTTGACAATTACACAATAACTTTTACCAAGATAGAACATCTTCTATCATAAAACAATAAATTTAATATATTTAAATTATACAACGAATGTTCTTTGACTAGAATGGATTTAAATTAGTACTCAATAATAAAAATATATTTGGAAAACACCAAAAATTTAGAAAATAAGAAACTTCTAAATAATCAATGAGTCAAAAAAATCTAAGAAAAAATTAGAAGGTATTTAGCACTAGAAGAAAATGAAAATACAACATAATAAAGCTTTTGACATCTGCTAAAGCATTATAAGGGCTAAACCTGGAGCACTCAATGCTTACAAGAAAAGAATAAAAGTTACAAATCAGTGACTTCAGCTTTCATCTTAAGAAGCTAAAAATAGAAAAGTAAATTAAACCAAAATTAACAGATAGTAGGGAAAATTTCAGCTCAGAAATCAATAAAAAGGGAACAAAAAAATCAATGAAACAATTATCTATTTCTTTGAAATCAATGAAGTCAATAAACTTCTAGCCAGGCTAATCATCAAAATGTGAGAGAAAACACAAATTATAAATATCAGAAATGAGAGAGGAAACATCACTATAAGTCTCAGGATATTAAATATTAATTATATGTTAAGGATAGGTGTGAAGGATTTCATGCCAATAAACTTGACAACTCAAATGAAACTGATAAACTCCTTGAAAGACACAAATTGCCAAAACTTACTCAAGAAGAAATATTGAAATACTATTATCTATTAAAGAAATTAGATTTGTGATTTGGCCCCCCACTCCACACACTCACACACACAACACTCAAGGGCCAGGTGACTTCACTGAGAAATTCTACCAAACATTTAAGGAAGAAATAGTACTAATTCTACATAACTCAGAAAATTGAAGTGCAGGGAATATATGTAATGTATTCAAGAGGCCAGCCTTACACTAATACCAAAAGAAGACAAAGATAATAATAATATGTAACTACAGATCAATGTCCCTTATGAACATAGATTTGAGCAAATTGAGTCTAAAGTTCTGTTAAAAGGACAATACATTATAACTAAGTAGGGATTTTTTTTAAATGTAGGGCTTGTTTAACATTCAAAAATCAATGTAACTTATTGTATTAACAAAGTAAGAACAAAATATGAAATCTTGATTAAAAATTCTCAGCAAGAATAGACTGGAACTTCCTTAACTTGGTAAACAGTATCCAAGAAAAACCTACAGATGACATCAGATTTCCTGGTGAAAGCCTGGATGCTTTACCCTGTAAAATGTGAAACAAAACAAGTATTCACATTCTCCACTCTTCCATTTAAGGTTATTTTGAAATACTAGCTACTGCAATAAGAAACATGGACCAGGGTAGAGAGAGTAGAACAGAATTCACATATAACAGGTAAATAAATTTGAACAAAGGGATAAAGGAAAATCAGTGAAGGTAGCTTTTTTAAACAATCTTGCTGAAAAGATTAGATATACATATCAAAAAATAGCTTCCATCTGTATCTTGCAGTTTACACAAAAAGGGATAATGTACCCAAATGTAAAGCATAAAACAGTAGAATTATTTAAAGAAAGTGAAGGAAAATCTCTGTGACTTTGAGTTAGATACAACATCAAAAACATCATAACCCTTAAAAACAACATCAAAAGAATAATCTATAAATGAAAGAACTGATACACTAGACTTCATCAAAATGAAAAACTTCTCCTCTTTGAAAGCTATTAGGAGGATAAATAGACAAACTACAGACAGGGAGAAAAGCTTATATCTGATAAAGGATTTATATCCAGAATACCTAACATTCTCAAAATTCAATAATAAGAAAAGAAGTAACTCAATAAAAAAGATGAGCAAAAGTTTCACATAAATAATTCACTAAAGAAGATTTACATAGACAGTAAATCAGCACATCAAAAGATACACAGCATCTTTTAGTCATTAGGGAAATGCAATTGAAACCATATAAGATGTCACTACCCCCTTAATAGAATGGCTGAAATGAAAATGACTGACCATACCAAGCGCTGATGAGAATGTGGAGCCACTGAAACTCTCATGCACTGTGGGCTGGAAAAAAGGTAGGACCACTTTGGAAAACAGTGTAGCAGTTTCTTAAAAACAAACATACACTTAACATTTGATCCAGCCCTACCTCACTCACAGGTATCAACCCAAGACATATGAAAATAAAGGGCCATACAAACATATACACAGGATATTCTTCATAGTCCTGTTTTTAATACCCATAACTTGAAAAAGTCCAAATGTCCATCAACAGGTGCATGTATAAACAAACTTTATGTATGCATATGATGGAAAATACTTAGAAAAAAACCCAAGGAATTAACATTGGTACATGTAAGTACATGGATGAAACTCAAAATAGCTTTGCAGAGGGAAAGAAGCTAGATCAGACCAACAACTTATAGACTGGATAATTCCATTTACATAAAATTCTAGAAAATGCAAACAGATCTATAATGACAGAAAGCAGGACAGTGGTTGCCTGGGAGATAAAAAAAAATTAGATATTGCTCTAAGGAAAGAGCAGTTTCCAAATCAGTAATATAGATAAGCTTTTTTGGGGGAAAACATACACACAAGGGAATTATCTCTGCAGGATGGAATTTTGGGTAATTTTAGTTTTATTATTGTGCTAAAAATAGACTCTGAACAAAAATTGCATATTTAATTTTTAAAATGCTATAATAAAAATGTTTTAAAGAAACATAGCTTCTCTCAAAATAAGTAAGAAGGAAGGGAGAGACATGAGAAGGGCCTGGCATATTCCTGATTCAAACAGAAAGGTCCCAGGACCATCAAGATTCCTGGGATCCAGAGCATCCTGTCCTCAGAACTTCCTAGTGAGGGGTGGGGCCAGGAAATTAATCTTAAGAAAGTGGCCAGAACCCACTAAATTGTCAGTCAGTCTTCCGGTTTCTTTCATTCCCTCCGAATACTTGCAGACACGGAGTAGATCTTCTTGCAAGTTATCTTATTTACTGAGTATGAAGAAGGTCAGATGCTAATGTACTGTAACAGAGGCCTTTGATGGCTCTATTAAAAGTAATGTCTTGTTCTCTTGGATTTCATAATGAAGCCAACCTTAGGGCAGAACACACGTACCCAATGAAATAAGCGCAGTGTCCATTTTTAAATCTCCTCTCATTGTAGGGCGGAAGGCCCCCGGGGGGTCTAGTCTCTGTCACTGCATAGGGCACATCAACCCCTGGAACCTGGCCTTGCCATCCTTTTGCCTCATTTGCTTACCACTAATGAGACAGTGCTTCAAACTAGTAACGTTCTAAAACACACTCCAGTAAAGAATTCCCACCTCTTTTCTTGCTTTAAAACAGGTGTTGGAAGTGTACCAAAAGCAGTGTGCATGTATGTTTTTATCACACCGAACCTCATTGTGATGTATAATTGTAATGTACTAATAAAACAATTTAAATAAACAAGTAAAAAGGGTTTTAGATCCTGTTAGGGTTAGATAGAGAATGGTCCCTTGAAGAACTCATAAATTGGTGTTGGAGTTGATATGATCTAGTCTTGAGGGTTGTAATCCCAGCAGTGGATAAATCCATTGTGATGTATTTACCTGGATGTTACCCAGAAGGACAATAGAGTGTGGATGGAGATGGGTCCCTGGGGTTCGGCCTTGGAGATTATATTTGACTTGGTTCCTCCTCCTCCCCCTGCTCTTTAGCTTGCTTCCAGTCTTCATGATGTAAGCACAGCCCATGGGCTCTTCCTCTCTCTGCCTGCCGCATGCATTCTGCCATCAGCTTAGACCCCACACTGAATTCTACCATGCGTCTTCTCTGCCATCCACACTTTGAATGGTTTTGTATGCACTCTCCCTGACAACATTAGCTTTCACTACTAGGAGCTTATTCTCTCCCTTCCTTCCCTCAGTGAAGCCCTCCTCCCCAGCTCGGTGGCCATTGAACCCTCCCCACCTCTCAGATCTAGCTTTCTGCATGTAGACATGCCTGCCCCTGCCAGTCCCTTTTCTCATTAGTGAGCTGCAACCCCTAGAAGTATCCACTGGGGAAATCCTGTGTCTCCCGTTTCTGTTGATCCAGCTGTTTGAAATGAAGACCTGGGGTTTATATGAAAATGAATCTTTTCTAGTGCTCTTATAAGCCAACCTGTAAACACTTCCTCTCGATCTTGTTTACTTATTTGCTCAGCTCATCCTTTTCCAAGGAAAGTCCAAAAGTACACTTTAAGTCCGTGTCCTGCCTGAATCATACAATATTATAATGGAATAAGGCCAGAATTGCTTGGAATTTATCAAATCTTTGGGTCTCCTAATCACAGTAGTAAATGAGAAGGGCCAGTTGGGAGAAAAAGGTTTGGAGAGAACTGGAAATATTCAGTTCAGTCACTTAAACTCGGGGACTTACAAATTTACACAACAAAATTCTGTCTGTCAGGGGGAAGATAAAGCTGTAAGATGTCTACTTTATAATGTAAGACAGTCTACTTTGTAATGAGCACTGTTAGGGATTAAATTGTGTCCCTCAAAATTCATAACTCGAAGTCCTAGCCCCAGCACTTTAGACTCATTTGGAAAAAGGGTCACTGTAGATATAATCATTAAGTTAGGAGAGTTCAGAAGAATATGTCGGGCCCCTAATCCAATATGAGTGGTGTGTTTGTAAAGGGGGAAATGTGGACACAGACATTCACACAGAAAAGAGGCCATGATAACCTGAATGCAGAGGCCAGGGTGATACAAGAAATGACGGGGACTGCCAGCAAGCAATGGTGACCAGAAGCTAATGGATAGACACGGGATAGACATATCCTTTCTCATAGCCTGTAGAAGGAAGCAACTCAGGCTACACCTTGACCCTGAACTTGTAGCCTCCCAAACTGCAAGACAAAAGTTCCTATTAAGTCACCTAATTTGTCGTGCAATGTTATAAAGGTAGACCCAGCAAGAAAATACAATTGCTATGGTATTTCAACCTCTCATAATTCCTTGAAGCATTTATTATCCCCATTTTACTGAAGAAGAAACTATGGTTCAGAAAGGTGATGTAGTGGCCACAGTTATACGGGAAGAGCTAGAAAGCCACGTATGTGGCTCCTTGAGGTCAAAGCCTGTGCTGTTTCCAGAGCAGATAGCTGCTTCCCATAAGGGGAAAAGGGGAATGGTATTAGGAAAGGAAGTGAAACATCAGTGGGAAGCAGTCAGGAAGGCAGATGAATGGCCCCAAGCTGTCTGGAGTGCATGGGGCCAGCTCAGTGCACCCCTATAGCAGGCCATGCCTCCTGGTGGGGGTCCTTCCATTCTGTCCATTCCCACCTCCTGACATGTGGAATTTCACTAAAGCTAGGCATAGCAGTTTAGTCTAAAGTTTCTAAATCTCTTTTAGTAATGAAAGCTCTTTATTCTTCAAGCCTCACATCTGATTAAAATAATTCAAGACTAAGGTGTAAATATCTCATAATCTTTAATATGTTTTTCCGCTAAAGGACCTCTCTATAACATGTAGCTGGAACAAGGTTAGTCTCTTATGTTTACTCCATTGAATATAGCTGAAAGACCAATGAATGAAACATGCTTTGTTATATGAAGGAAGTAAAGCATTCTGTTAGACTCTCAATTTCATTTGCATTTTTTTTTTAGAAAACTCTTTTATTGTTATCTAGCAAACTCTTTTCTTCATTGGTGCTTACCCCAGCACAAATGTTTGCAAATTTTAAGATAGTGAAGTCAAGTTTAATGTGCTATATAGTTTTAAATCAAACATCTACCATATGTTTAGCAACATACAACAAATAGAGTAGGCTATGAGATAACACTGGCCATTTGTAAACTCCCCAATTTTTCTAGATACTTGCACCACTAGAAAGTTAAGTTGGCTCTCAACATTTCCAGCTCACGGTTTAGAAAACACTGGATACAAAACAAATGACTTCACTCAGCAATATTACACTGTGGGATTAACCACAGAATGTTCTAGATAAGGAATCACAAATTTGGATGACTATAGAGAACCAGATATAAGAAGAAACACAACTAGCCGGGCGTGGTGGCGCACGCTTGTAATCCCAGCATTCGGGAGGCTGAGACCTGAGGATCCGGGTTCGCGGCCAGCCTCAGCTACCTAGTGAGGCACTCCGCAACTTAGTGAAACTCGGTTTCAAAATAAAAGAATAAAAAATAGGGCTGGGGGTATAGCTCGGAGGTAGAATGCCCCTGAGTTCAATCCCCAGTACTGCAAAAAAAAAAAAAAAAAAAAAAAAGAAGAAGAAACACAACTTATATCCCATTTACAGGGTAGCATCTTTTTAGGATTAGCCTATTATTACTAGGAATAATTGTGAGCATGGCACTGCCAAACCTCACAATATTTCAGAAGAAATCAGAAATATGTTTTTTCTTTTTCTCACATGGCCTTTCCCTATTTTTAAAAGTTGGTGTGTTAATTTCTTCTTAGTGCTGTAAGAAATTACCACAAATACAGTGGTATTTACTATTTTACAGTTCAAGGGATCAGATGCCCAAAATCAAGGTGTTGACAGGGCTTGTTTCTTCTGGAAGCTTCAGTGGAGAGAGTCCATTTTGTAGCTTTTTCCACCTGGCAACGTCTCCCACATCCCTGGGCCCTTGTCCCACACCACGCCACCTTCCTCCCTCTGTTTCTGTCACCATATTTTCTTCTCTTGACTCTGGGCCTTCTGCCTCCTTATAAGGATGCCTGTGATGACATTTGGCTCACCTGGATTATCCAAGATAATCTTCTCATTTTAAGATTCTAAATTTAATCACATTTACAAAGTCCTTTTTCCCCAAGTAAGGTTTAGGAGGTTTAGAATATGGATATTCCTGGGGAAAGGCATTACTCTGCATACCTCAGTATGAAAAAAATTCAGGTTAGAATAATAATGTATACAGTGAAATGGCAGGAAATCTGAGATTTGCCTTAGATCCTCCATCCTACCCTTGGTCCCCGATGGAAATAAGATAGAGAAAACATGGACAATTGTTGAAACTGGGTTATGGGAACCTGGAAGTTCATTTTTTTCTTTTATTTTTTGGGAATTTGAGAAATCCTTATAATAAGAGAATTAAAAAATAAACAACGAGGAGACCAAAGAAATTATACCTGCAAGCCAGATATGGTCCTTAGACTGACAGTTTTATATTGCTATTACATAATTAAAACCTTCCTGTTTAGCAGAAATACTCAACACACACACACACACACACACACACACACACACACAATTGCCATGTGTTATGGTTAATTGTATGTGTGTTGTGTGTGTGTGGGGGGGGAATGGAAGGATTGAGCCCAGGGGTATTTTACCTCTGAGATACACTCTCAGTCCTTTTTATTTATTTTGAAACAGGGTCTTGCTAAATTACCACATGCTGTCCTCCAACACATAATCCTCCTGTTTCAGCCTCCCAAGTATTGGGATTACTGTACCAAGCTAGGATGGTTAATTTTATGTGTCAATTTGACTGGGGTAAGGGATTCCCAGATTGCTAGTAAAACATTGTTTCTAGCTGTATCTGTGGGGCTATTTCTGGAAAAGAGAAGCATTTTCATCAGATTGAAAAGAGGATTCACCCTCACCCCACTAGTGCGGTCTGGAATTACCTAGTTCATTGAGGGCTCAGAAATAAGGTGGAGAAAACGTGATTCATTCTCTCTCTCTGCTTCTCCTCCTTTCTTGTGTGTGTGTGTATGTGTGTATGTGTGTGCGTGCGCGCACGCGCGTGCATGTGCGCATGTGCTCATGTTAGGAATTGAACCCAGAATCTCACATGTGCTAAACACCCCGCTCTATGACTGAGCTACTTTCTCCAGCCCATCTCTCTCACTTCTTGAGCTGGGATACCCTTCTTCTCCTGTCCTTGGACATTGGAGCTCCTGCTCCTTAGACTTTGGGACTCTGAGCCTTACACTAGTAGTTCACCTGGATCTCAGGCTTTCTGACATGAACTGAACCACATCATGGCTTTCCTGGTTCTCCAGTTTACAGATTGCTGGGACTTTTTGGCCTCCCTCATTGTGTGAACCAATTCTCACAATAAGTCTCCTCTTATATGTCATTATATGTCCTTTTGGTTCTGTTTCTATGGAGAACCCAGACTAAAACAGCCACAAAGGTATTCTCAGATTTAACATGCAGGGTTTCAGTGAATCCCTGGTGTTCCTTTAAGGCCCAACACTCCACTAAAGTGATAGTGAGGCCTGACATACAAGAGTGGGTTACTGGCTATTCCATAAGACTGGATATGAGCAGCCTCCAGCTATTGTGTGTGTGTGTGTGTGTGTGTGTGTGTGTGTGTGTGTGTGTGTGTTTTAAGTCATAGTAACATATCCAGTGACTCTATTGCAGAAATACCATCTTTGTCTTGAAATGTGGCTATGTATGAAAAACAACAATAAAACAAAACAAAGCAGGACTTTTAAGTAGGTGATGCAAGTGAAGAGATAGGAAAAGATGCATTTTGGTCATCTTACAAAATGGAAGTTTTACAGATGAGAAATTTTATGTGATGGCTTCAATAGTTACGGACCTCTCAAAGTTCTTGAGACACAGCTCTCAGCAGAGATGAGATCCTCATAATAAATCCCCTGGCCCTAACATGCTACTCATTCTTCACTCCTTTACTAATTCCTTCTATCTTCTGAAAACTCAGCCTTTGAAAATTCTCATCTTGAGTGGGATGCATGTCCTCTGTGTTTCTCGGTTCCATACTCTGTATATATCCTTAGTGTCAACATAATGCCTGGAATACAGTGGGTCTTCCACAGAATCTGGCTGAATGCTTAACTGAAGTCATACCTAGTCAACTGTTTTAGCCACCCAGTAAATATGTAAGCTGTAAGTGGTATTGTTTGAAGAGCTTAGAAGCCTGGCATGGCATGCTCTTTCACGGACATTCTTCATCTACCCACGACTCCAATTCTCTTTACCCTTTACCAGGTGTGAACTGTCCAGACTCAGCTTCCAGAAATGGATGAAAGGCTGCCTCTAATCTGTGACGCTCACAGATAATTAAATTAGACTCCTCTCTGTCTGGTGGGGAAAGCTATTTTATACTTTCATTAACTCCAAAGGGCCATTTCAATTACAGTCCCTATTTGGTAAACAAGTTATCTTTGACTTACAGCCTTTACTTCCTTAACACCCAAGAAACATGCCCTTTAAAAGGATGCTGATATGCAGCAGAAATTTTTTTAAAAGCTATCTTTTGAAAGACAGATGACATTATCACCAAATTCAAAAAGAGCAAACACTTTGGAACAAAAAAGTCTATGCCTCAGTATCCTCTGTTTTGTTTTCAGAGGATAAAAGACTGGGTATGTTTGTAGGCTTCTTTGTCTACTTCCTCCTTTTATTTATTCTTTGCGCAAAAAAGCCTAAAGATCTTTGAAGGAAGAAAATGTTAAACTGTAGGACTGCCCAGTCTCAGCACTGCACCAGCTTTCCCTAAAGCTATTTCTATGGTTATTCAGTATTTGCTTTTAGTTCAACCTATCAATGCTTTATGACTAAACAGCTAAACAAAAACAGACAATGACTGATTTAAAGGAATCTCAAAACTGTATGTCAAAGGACTAAGTAACAGTCAACTTCCTCAGTTCACTGCTCCTTCTGTAGCTTGAACTTTTTCATAATGCCTGCCCCAACTAGGAATAGTCATCTTTCCCCCCGACCTCCTGGTTGCAAGGAGGCAGTCTAGGATGAGGAACATAACATTCTCAGTCATATCTAGTGTGCAGCTCAGTTCACCTTTTTTCACTGTGATTAATCTTGAACAAATTACTTATCTTCTCCATGCTTCAGTTTCGTCATCTATAAAATGAGGTAAGAGAACTCCTCCTACAGGGCTATTAGGAGAATGAAATCAAATAATGTGTATATTTGATTGTGTGTCTGAATATGTATTAGCAGTGCCTGTCACAGAGCAAGTTGTCAAAGATCAGTGTTCCACAATATTTTGTCTGTAGGTCACCTGTGTCAGAATCAGTTAAGTTGCTGGTTACAAATTAGGACATCTTATCCTTCTAGGATGCAATTATTCAAAAGGGCTGGGGTGTACTCTGAAGTTATAGCTAGGGCCTTGGGAGAGTTTTATGTATAGTATATTGTTTGAGAATATCTATCATAAGTGTCAATTACCATTATCATCATCATAATGTATACAGTGCTTCTTTTCTATGACTGATGTCCAAAGACCCAATTCTTTAGAATCCTTGCTTCAATATCACTGAGAACTTGTTAAAAATGGATTTCTAAGCCAGGTGTGGTGGTGCATATCTGTAATGCCAGTACTTGGGAGGCTCAGACAAGAGGATCAACAATACAGCCAAACCCCATTTCAAAAAAAAATTAAAAAGGTCTGGGGGTGCAGTTTGGAGGGAGAATGCCCCTGGGTTAAATCCCCAGTACTACAAAAAAAAGTGGATTTATAAATCCCAGATCCACTGCATTCTTATATCTGTGGATTAAGACTACACATTTCTATTTTTACAACTCCTTCTTCAGTCTCTGATGCATAGTCCACTTTGGGAGTCACTAATTCAAGTACTTTTTTTTGACAGTGGATGATAGCTTTTTATTATTTAACTATTTAGCAGTGTCTATGATCATTGGATAAGTGCTTATTGAGATAAGATAACCTATATAAAGGTACATCCACCTATCAACCTCCAAGGTGTGATAAGCTGTGCTCAGCAATTTCCTCTTTCTCATGTCTCTCCAGAGCTCTATCTATGAACACCTGGTACCTTCACAGTAGTATTTTTTTTTAAACTCTAGTCATTAATGTACCATTTTCATATTTCTATTGTATCCATTTATACTGATATAGGAATAACCTCCAGTTGGAGGTTAGTTTGACTGCTATAAAAAATTACTATCGACTCAACAGACTAAACAACATCTATGCCTCACAGTTCCAGAGGCTGGGAGTGTAAGATTAAGGCTCTTCTACTTGGCAGATCCTGTGTCCCGTGAGAGCCCACTTCCTGGTTTGTAGCTAGCTATCTTCTCACTGTATCTTCACATGGTGGAAGGAGAGCTAGTGAGCGCGGCAGAATCAAATGCAACATGAGAAGGTAAGTATCCAAATATAGTGCCATGAAAGGGTTTAAATCCTTCTAAATATGAACATTTTCTGAACAATCTTGGGCCTAAGAGGGCTGTAATAGCAGGTCTCATGTAAAATTATCCTGATACTAATTAAACATGAGAGCTAGAACTCGGATTTATAAAATGGATAGTGTAGTAACTTGTAAAGAACAAAAAAGAACATAACTTTCTAAAGACTAAGGTCTTTCTTGTGACTTTTTTCCATTTTTACTTCAAAACTCATTCATTTATTCATTAATGTTTATCATAAATTTTGTGGTAGGTACTGTGTCTCATGTCGACTTGATGGCACAGACAGACAAAGCAGGAAAGAGACATAAATAAATACAAAGAAGTATTAAAAAGTAAACTTGGCAAGTGAACTAAGGAGAGAAAACATGTCCCTATGATTTAAATATACTAGAAGATATCATCAGAATTTTGATTTAGAAACAGTTCATTTATTGTCCAATGATGTTCGATGTCCTAACTCTATGGAGAATTGTTTAAATTTTGTCATCCACAAAATATTAGTCATCCAATTTGTGTCACTTGCAAATGTACTGAGTATTTCCTTAATGTTTCTAAAAAAAGTGATATAATTTGGGAAAAGACAATATATATTTTGGTTCCCTAATATATAGTCTTTGGGGATATTTATTCAGAGTTTGGAGCCTACAAAATAATTAAAAAATTGGAGTCTACAGAATAACATGACAATGATTTCAACAGCTACCAAATCCTTAGCAGGAAAGTCAATTTGATCAAAATTTGATGGGAAAGTTTAGAGGGTTCAGGGAACCAGGCTGGAGCCCTTACTATTATCAAAGTCTCTAAACAGCAGGACATTAGTTCCAAGAGGGAGTGAGTTAAAAGATGGATACCTGTGGACTCTGAAGAAGACAACCAAATTCTACTGTGTAGCTGAAACTGCAATCCTCATTGTGTGCATAATTGTTGTTCATATTGTTCACTTGTACAGTGTGTTTCTCTTCAACAAATAGTGGACCACTCATTTTTCTGTCTGCTTCAATCTTCTATTAGTGCCTTCTACTGGCCTAACTGAAGTAGACAATAATATGTCTCCATCGGATTATTGTGCGAATTGAATGAGGCAACATTTAAAAGTGAGAAGCACCATGAACATCATATAGCCTACTTGCAAGAGAAAGTGTTTTAAGGTTGTGCAAACATTATAAATAAAGATTCATGGAATCCCGCACTCACTGCTAGTCTCTCAGGATCCATCACATATGAGAGATGTTCACTCTCTTATCATACCAGCATATCCTTAGTCAAGTCTAATCTCTGCTACTCTTGTTTTAATGGCAAGTTTCCACCTAACTCCACACTGCATCTGATTCGGATGCCAGCAAAGGATTGAACTTCCCTGGAAAGAGGACCTGCAGGTCCCCCTAGGACCACACCATAACCTCACGTAAGCAGCGTCGTGGATTCTCAGACACTCCTCTCCAAGGTTATCCTCTGTCCTTGCATCATCAGTAGGTTCTAGAAATTAGTCACAGCAAATCAACCCTTCTTCAAGAACACATCTTTAGTCTTTTATTCTTGTCCTTCCAACAATTTGCTTCTTTCAGTGTCTCCTTATGCGATTTTCATTTACTGAATACCATTAGATGCAGACCCCTTCATCTCTGCCTTTTGACCATTTCAGACTTGGTGACATCTTTCATCGCAGTCACTCCTTCTTTCTATCCATGTTAAGACCCAAGGATCAAAGGCATCCATGTTCTTCTAGATAGATTTGCCAGAGATACACAGCAGCCTTTGGACCTTGCTCTCTGCCAGGTAGGCATGTCTAAGAATAACTGGCTTTATACCTCACGATGAGAGGGTGGAAGGCTTTGGATAGAAAAACTCATAATCGATGACAGGAGATGGGTTTGGATGTGCTGCAGCCAGCATCACTGGTGCCCAGCTTTTACACATTTGTGGATGCTTCATTTGCACCAAGTCTAGCATCTCTTCTTTCAGCCTCATCCCAACCTCACTCCAAATCAACTTTGAAGTCCTTTATAGCCTTGTTCACCCTGAGTGTCTTATGCAATGTCCCATAAAAACTTGACTATCATCTCTTCTTCATAGTGTACACAAGGGTGATATGATTTAGATTAAAGAAGGCAATTTCCTTAATATCTGAGCATTTTGGTTTCAGTAGCTACAAAGATCCATTCTAAATAAATTAAGTTGCAAAAGAGATGGTTTAGTTGAAGAAGAAGAAGAAGAAGAAGAAGAAGAAGAAGAAGAAGAAGAAGAAAGTGATACAGTTTAATTTTATTTTTTTAAATTTTTTTTGCAGTACTGGGGATTGAACTCAGTGGCATTCTACCTCTGAGCTATACCCCCAGACCTATTTTTTATTCTTTACTTTGAAACCGAGTCTCACTAAGTTGCGGAGTGCCTCACTAGGTAGCTAAGGCTGGCCGCGAACCCGGATCCTCCGGTCTCAGCCTCCCGAATGCTGGGATTACAAGCGTGCGCCACCACGCCCGGCTTATTATTTTTGCATAAAAGGACTAAGGGTCAATCTCTTTCTACTGCTTCTATTACAATACTTACTAATTATGTACAATTGACCCCATTCATGAGAAAAGTCCAATTATCTATGAACATGCATTTCCTCAAAGAGTATGAAAAAACGCTGAAAGCTTTGATAGAAAGTCACTAGAACAAAAGATAAAAATTAACAGTCCTATTTCAAACTAATAAGCAGAGAAATAAAAAAAAACTAATTTCCTCCATTTGAATGGCCTTTCCCAACTAAATGAGATTATGCATTCCTTCATGTTACAAATATTTATTGAGCACAAGCTATGCGGCAGCTCTGTGCTAGGATCTGGGCATGCTGTGACAAGCAGAAGCAGATAAGCACTCCCTAGATAGAGGTTACAGGCTGGCAGAAGGGACAGGCATTACACGAGCCATCAAACACATCATATATTTGTAAATATAAGCCGAAGCGACTGCCGTCATTCATCATGATGCTTGCATAAGAAATCTACTCAGTCAAGTCCACTTTTTCCTCTCCAGGATTTTTGCTATTCTCAATTCTAAGATTCTCTTTGAATCGCATGCCACTGGGGCTGGTGGTTAGCATGGTCAGTGGATTTGACGCACACACCTGGAATAACAGGTGTGTGGAGGTTGCTGGCTTTCTGTAAATATTTCTGCAAACAGTGCATTCCTCTGCATATGATCCTTTACCCACACCCCGTTCCCATGACTTTTTTTTGTCAAATGTTTAGACAGCTGCTAAAAAGAAAAATGGGGAGGGGAGTAAAACCAACATTTGGGACTCAAAACAAAAACAAAACCAAACAAAACCCTAGACACTCCCCTTTTGCCTTGATTTTCCACCTTCTCAAACTTAAAAAAAAAAAAAACAGTCTGGAGTTGTGTTTATTTTTTTATTTTTATCAGTGCATTGTAACTGTGCATCCTAATGAGTTTCAGAGTGACGGAAACACACATGCACACAGCACTTGGTGTGTTTCCTCTCGGATCCCACTCTGCTCTCTCCCCTCCCTGCTCTCTACATGTTATTGAGGTTGGTGTGGAGAATTTCATGTATGTACATAGTATGGACTTCTGAGTCACAGGGTGGATCATAAGAAGAGCTGCGAGGTCAGTAAAGTTTAATTGTGGCACCAGGGATGATATTCAAAATATTTACCAACCATCACAGACACCAGCTGAAGCAGGCATCACGAGGAATCATACCCTAAGCCTAGGCAGGTGCAGGCTCTGAGGAGCCAGGCTGGGGGGGCAGCCTCCACTCTCACCCACACTTCTGCCTCCCAGGATGTCCTAGCCCATGAGGGCTCATGTCTGACTCCACTGTCTCAGGGTCTTGATAAATATCCAGTCAAATATCTATCGAGCACATCCTGTTATTCCAGACCCAGAACTGGATCATAGATAAGGTACAAGTGGCTAAGCCCTGTCCTTAAGAAACTTAGAGTCTCTGGTGGTAATAGGCAGAAAACAAAGTAAACAAACAAATAATGACAAAGCATGATAAATAGTAAAGCAGGTGACAAGACTAGGGAGCAGGGGAGGGAGTGACATGATTTAAATAAATTCATCCTTAGAGGATGGCCAGGGCTGAAAGAGTTGGTCTTATAAAGAGGTATTTGCATCTTAAGAAGGGACAAACCATTAGGCCAAAGAAATGAATTGTTAACGATGGGAATTCAGCCATAAAATGACATAATGAGAAAATGATTTGGGGAGATGGCACATTGGATAGGGAGTTTTTTTTCCACATTTAAAAATTTTTGTTTATTTATTTTTTAAGTTGGTGCATTGTAATCATACATCTTTGTTTTCTAATCCCATAAATCACCTCCTCTAAGAAGCTATCTGGGGATTCTGTTTTTCAAGCTGGCCCCAATACAAATGTCCTTGTCTGAAAGGGGGATACACCGAGCAGTTCAGAGGTGCTTTCCCAGGAAAGCATCAGGCAGAGGTGACTTTCACGGTTCATGTTGCCCAGTTCTGTATGTTTGAGGTTTTTTGAGCCTTTGCTACTGTGACCATGTTACAAGGGGAGGCATTCTGAGCCGAAGAGCTCATATTCTAATGTGGAAACCTCAAGTGATTTTGATATCTCTGAATTTTTCCAAACTTTGAACTTCCTCCTATGTGCTACTAGTACTTCAGAGAAATATGTCTACCTTCTTTTCACTTACTTTTTTTTAAATTTGTGGTACTGGGGATCAAACCCAGAAGCATTCTATCTCTAAGCTGTACCCACAGACTTTTTTATTTTTTGTCTTGAAACAGGTCTGGTTAGGTTGCTGAGAGTCTCCCTAAGTTGCTAAGGCTGGTCTTGAACCTATGATCCTTCTGTTTTAGCCTCCCAAGTACTGGTATTATAGGTATGGTCCACCACGTTTGGCTGTGTCTATCTTCTGCGTATCTCATGTGAACAAGTGAAATCACAGGGTCCAGGAGTACTCGGAATTAATGTCTGATGGACATTGGGTTTCTGATGGGAGGAAGAAATTTTTCTGTGGTTGGGTGGTGAATGCAGAACTGCACACTTAAAGATGGATAAAATGTTCAATCTTATGTTATGAATAGTTTACCATAATAATAAAAACAAAGTGAAGGCAAGAGTCAAGCCGAAGGCCTGGAGCCTGAGATAGACCTTGTCTTCAGATGTGACTATTCTTGTTCCTCCTTTTAGGCCAGACAGCTCACCTGAGCTGCAGCACTGTAGTTTGTCTCTGCAGTGGATTCACCTATGCGTCGACATCTTAAGCTCCTTCTTCATATTGTGTGTCTGTGTATCTACTACCTTCCCTACGCATGTCCAGTAACACACATACACATCCCAAAGAGGCAGGGCATGAAGCAGAGGGAAGTAAATAGTTTTATCAGCGGCTTCTCTTACATTTTCTCCATGTTTTTTAAGCTCAAAAAGTATTTTTCAGCATGCCTCTTCATAAAATGCTTACACAAATATATACATACAGAAATGTAATCTAGTAATTAAAACTGGCATGGTACTTATCCTCTTTAATCAGAAATCAGACACATGAATATCATTAATTTGGGTTATAGCTGTATGTCTGTTATTTTACATCAAACTCTTTATGGAAATTGAGATCTCCTCTGCTCGTTAAACCCACTGTTTACAGCAGTATAGTAGTTCCCTATTGCTGCCTTAGCCAATTTTGACCTGCCCAGTTTTGGGGTCAGACATCTGACACAGGTCTCACCAGGTTTAAATCCTCCTTTCTTGAGGCTCCTGCTAGAGAAGAATCTGTTTCCTTCCTCCATCAGCTCATTGGCTGATTTCAGTTCCTTGTGGTTAGGGGACTGCGTCCCTATTTCCCTTCTGTAGGTCTGACAGGGACCAGACTCTATTTCCATTTCTAGAAGCTGCTTGTGTTTCCTGGCTCATTCTCCACCTCACCCTCCACCTTCTCTATCTGCAAAGCTGGCAAAGGCAGACGAAGTCTCTCTTGCTTTGTTGCCTCTCTCCGGTGCCTCCTTTTGCAGGCTCACCTCTCTGCCCATAGTCAAGAAGGCTTCTCTGTTAAGGACTCATGTGAGTCAGGTAGATGCTTCTGGGTACCCAGGATCATCTCTATATCAAGATCTACAACCTTAATCACATGTTCAGAAGTTTTAGTGATCAATGCACTGCACTTTAAAACAGAATACATAGATTTTAGAAAATGGAGGAGAAACCCCAGTGGAGTGGTGTGTGGGGGGGGTTTAGGGGAGGGTAATGGGAAAAACGGGGAATTAATGAAGGAAATACTTTAATTGACTTAATGTGCATATGTGAAATTATCCATGCCAAACTCATTATCATGTATGGGGAAGGGTTAGGGAGTATAGAGGTTGCTGAGGGGGGGGAGCTCGCCAAGATCTGTGTGCATGTTTGTCCCTATCACTCTGAGTTACATCATGATGTGATACTACAATGTACCAATAAAAGTATATTTTAAAAAGAGAGAAATAAAAAAGTGTCTTGTCATATTTTCCAGATGAAAAATTCACTGATTCCTAACAATTTAACTCCTCTCTCTCTCTCGCTCTCGCTCTCGCTCTCGCTCTCGCTCTCTCTGTCTCTGTCTCTGTCTCCCTTCCTCCTCTCCCTCCTCCCTCTCTCTCCTGATTTGCTGGTGCTTGTGTGGCTGACTAGGGAACCATTTCACAGCCATCCAAAGCCATCAAGCCAAAGCTCCAGCTTTCCTGGTTTTCAACATTCTCTTCCATCTGGTCTAATGTCATCCCCCCCATGAGGAGAGTTTCCTTTCTTCTCAAAGGAACTCAGGGCTTATCTGGCCATTTTTCACTATGTCCTCACATTTGCTTATTACAAAACCCCCCAATTGTAAAATGCTCCCTCATTTCTTTATGCCTAGACAGGCTTTATGCAATTTAACAGTCACTGACCTCTAGAGCAGGTTATTTCCGGTGGAACCACTTGGTATACATTTACTCTACACCAAGTACTAAACTTACACCAGTAAAGAATTCAGACAAAGTCCCTGCCTCTAGGATCTTAGAACCCAGGAAGGGAGAGAAGAGTAAAAGCAGGTAAACACAAAAAATTCCAATTGCAATAGGTACTATTTTAGTTCTCTATACTTCTTTGGCAAGTTACCATAAATCTGGTGGCTTAAAACAATAGATATTTATTCTACTTACAGTTCTGGAGGTCAAAAGTCCAAAATTAATGTTACTGGGTGTAAGTCAAGATATCTAGAGGGAACCTTCTCCCACAAAGTTTCTAGAGGAAACTTTGCTTATTTTCTAGCTCCTACAGATGAACTCTTTGCATTCTTCTATATTTAAAGTCAAAGGAATAGTATTTTCTAGAACTCTGCTTCAAGTTCAGGGCTTCTATTCTGTATGAAGTCTCCCTCTTCTTCTCTCTTACGAAGATAACTATAGGCATTGGTAGAACGCTTGCTTTGCTAGCCCAAGGCCCTGAGTTCTATCCCCTGAACCATATGACTCCCCCATCCCACCTCCACCACACACACACTTGTGATTACATTTAGGGTCTTCCAAGATAACTCCGGATTTTCTCCTTATCACAACATGTTTAATTTAAACAGTTGTGCAAAACACCCTTTTTCAACAGAAGACAAGATTCATAGGTTCTAGAGTGTAAGACCTGCATATATTTGTAGGGCATTTTCAGGGTACCACAGTAAGAGGAAAGCAAATCAGGTGGAAGGAAGGGGTGAGATGTTTACCAACGTTGCAAGGACAAGAGAAAGCTATGAGGGAACTTTTAGTCAAGATTTAAAGAGTGAGAATAAGCCTTGATTCTTCATCAATAGCCATTTCAAAACAGGGATATCCATTGAAAGTTAATAAATGTAGTATGCAAATAATTTATCTTAATAGTGAGGCGCAAAACTGTGTGATATCTGTCTCATCAGAATCTAGCTATTACCTCTTGAAATAGGACAAAATGACACTGTGCACATGCAGATTATTTCTTTTGTGTGTGTTTTTTGAAGCTAACTGATGCTTGATGCTTTTGCTATAAACATAGATTTTATATTTATTTATGCTCCATTAAAAAAAGTTTGAAGATTTAAATACCACTTTGACAGTGCTAAAAGCTTCGATAAGGATACAGATGACCTATCAATTCACCAAACATTCAGATTGGCCATTTAACTATCAGGAAAACCCACTTCTATTCATTTGTTGAAAATTGTAGGGTATTAGCTAATTGAGCCCTGAAATCTATCATTTAATAAGTTGTTAAAAGTTTGCTGTTATTTTGTTCATGTCAGAGAAGTATTTTAGTTGTAAAGACTGGAAGATGCATTTGGCTTCTTGCTCTTTCTTTAATGATACATGTTTCTCTTTAATTATTAAATGCTTTTCTCTGTGCAAGCAATAGCTATTAAAGATCTCTGGGGTGCAGCTAATGTTCTCTTTCTTGATTGGGATGCTAGTTACATGGGTATGTACAGTTTGTTAAAATTCATCAGGTTGTACTAACAGCATATGCACATTTATATATAAGCTAGCCCTATTAAAGTTAAAAAATTACAATCCATTTCAATAAATGGTGCTGAAAGAACTGGATATTCATATGTAGAAGAAAATATAGAACCATCTCTCCAACTTATAGGTGCTGGTAGAGACTTTCTCAATAAGAGCCCTAAAACTCAGGAAATAAAATCAAGAATTGATAAACAGAATGGCATCAAATTAAAAAGTTTCTGTGCAGCAAAGGAAACAATTATGTATCTGAAAAGAGAGCCTACAGAAAGGGAAAAACCCTTTGCCAGCAATTCCTCGGATAGAGGTCTAATATCTAGAATATATTAGGAACTTAAAAAATTTAATACCAACCCCAAAATAATGCCATTTAAAAATGGGCAACTGAACTAAGTAGATACTCCTCAAAAGAAGATATACATTTAAAAAAATGTTCAGTATAATTAGTGATCAGGGAAATGCAATCAAAACTATTCTGAGATTCCATCTATCTTCAGTGGAATGGCAATTATTAAGAGTATGTAAACTCTGGAGAGGATGTGGAGAAATAGGAACATTTATACACTGTTGGTAGGAGAGTGAATTAGTGCAACCACTATGGAGATCAGTATGGAGGTTCTCCAAAACACTAGGAAGAAAGCCACCATATGACCCAGCTGTACCACTCCTTGGTATCTCCAAAAGAATTAAAGCCAGAACACTATATTGATACATGCATACCCATGTTTACAGCAGCACAATTCACAAGAGGCAAATTATACAGCCATCCTAGGTGTCAATCAATAGATGAATTGATAAAGAAAATGTGGTATATAGACACAATGGAATTTTATTAAGTGATACTGAAGAAGATTGTGTAATTTGCAAGAAAATGGAAGAAACTAGAGGAGATTGCACTGAGTGAGATCAGCTAGTCTCAGAAAGTCAAGGGTTGTATGTTTTATCTCAAATGTGGAAGCTAGAAAGAAAATAGGAAACAAAAAGGACTTCAGTTAAATGAGGAGAGAGAACAGTAGACTAGTGGAAGTGGAAGGGGTTGGGGAAGAGGTTGGGAGGGGAAAATGATGCTTGAGGAAGGGAAAAGTTAGTATTATGTTCACACATGAATGTATCACTACAAATCTCACCAATACGTACAGGGAGGGATATGAGCACAGGATGGGATGTAGAAGAAAACATACCAAGTGATTTGTACATGTATGGATGTATTGCTTTGAACCTCATTCTGATGTATAATTACAATGCCCCAATAAAAGTATAAAAAAGGTAAAATTCAGCAGTGAAAAAAAATCAATTTATTTATTGTTAGCAAAATCAGAAAATGCAAAGAAGCAACAAGACATACATCAAACCCACCAATATATAGTGCCTAAAATTTTTAGTTGGAATGCTGCAACTCACTATTCTTTATCTACTTATCTGTGGTAGGTAGGATGTCCATAAATCCATCAAGAGGTGAAGCCCTTCTGTTCTGGTCCTGTGGCATGTTTTGACTAACAGGATGCATCATAAATTGTAACTACTGAGACTAGGTTTGAAGATAATTTGAAACATGTGCTTTTGTCCACATTAAATTCTCCCTGCTAAGTTCTGTCCACTCTGATGAGAGAAGCCCAAGCTATGCATAGAGAGCACCTTGAAAAACCAAGTACTCTAGTTGACAAACCCAACTGAGCTTCCAGCTGACAACTAGTTCCAATCACTAGTGACATATGTGTGTCATATTGATGTTATAGTTCAGTCAAGCCCCTACATGACTGCATCAACTGATGGTTTCTGGAGCAAAAGTTCTTTCCAGAAAAAAAAAATCATAGTAATCCCCAGAATCATCAGAGATAAATGGTTGTGGTTTTCAAGCTGATGTTCCAATTTAAAAGCATTTAATTGGGGTCTATATAACTTGTGGATGGGTAACAAAAATTCGCTACTTGTTGATTATTCTATCAGTTTGTCATTTAATTTATCCATCTTGGTCAACATACTGTAATAGCTCTACAGCGAAATTACTTGGTGTTGTGGTCCAGCTTGAGGCTGGCTACGGGATGGGGGAAGCAAGAGAATAAGGGACAAGAGGGTTTGGTTAGAAGGTAGTAGTATCAGCCACAACACTGTGGAGTGAAGGAGGCACGAGTCCAGCACACAAAGCAGGCCCTTTCTTGGAAATATGACTGAAGAGAGGGCAAAATGAGAGCCAAACCTAGCCATGCCCAGCCTCACAGCCTGAGCAAAGGGGACAGGTATGACTGAGGTCAGAAGGAACAACAAACATTTCAGATAGAGGACAATGCATGCCACCACTTCGATACACTCAAGTAGGTAAAAGAGCTTGGCATCCATGAGACTCAAACGAAGGGGGAGCGCAAGGCAGCCAGGCCGGCTCCCCATGGGTCAGGTCAAGAGATGCTGTGTTCTAGTACTGCTGGGTCTACAGATGGGCTAGACCTGAGGATGGACACTTTCCCTGGGAGGAATAATCCCAAATTGCAGCAAAAAGATCTGCTATTCCTGCTGCCATGATTAGATGGGTCTCTAAGGGGGAGGGAGAGTGGTCAGCATGTGGTGAGGGGGAGAGGGACTTACTCCATACCCGATGATACTGAATTTACATGTCAGAATTTAGATTTCATTAGTCTCATGAGGATGGGAACACCTGATATTCTGAGTTATATTACTTGTATGAGACTTTTAAAACAACCTAAATTTACCAAAAATAGCCCACAGCTATTTTTCTTTCTATATTCACATATATACAATATGTATTTTAATTTTTATTTTATTACCTCATAGCTGAGCCTGATACCTTCTATTACCCAGCTGAGAGCTTCACTATGTCCCTTATAAAGTCCTTTACAAACCCCAAACTACAAAGTGATGTGTATCAGGGATGGGTTTATCCACTTCTTTTTTTTTTTTTTTTTTTTTTTTTTTTGTGGTACTGGGGATTGAACTCAGGAACTCAGGGGCATTCTACCTCCGAGCTATACCCCCAAGCCCTAGTTTTTATTCTTTATTTTGAAACCGAGTCTCACTAAGTTGCGAGTGCCTCACTAGGTAGTTGAGGCTGGCCGCGAACCCGGATCCTCCGGTCTCAGCCTCCCGAATGCTGGGATTACAAGCGTGCTCCACCACGCCCGGCTTTATCCACTTCTTGTGTCTTCTCTGTCCCTGACTCTCATCGTGTGTGTTACCTGAAGGGTAGAGTAGGAGGTCAGGTGTGCCAGCTGTGCATGGAACTGGTTAAGAACTCCCAGTGTTTTTATGTTGGAAGGTGCTGAATCAAAACAGCCTTCTAAAATTGAAGTAGTTGGTGACATGTTAATGAAAGAGAGAAGCTTGCTTAATCATCTTGATCCGTCTACAAGGTGTGCATGCCAGCCTGCACGTGTTTTCCACTTGGTTCAATCATCCTGGGCTTGGCATTACAAGCCCTCAGACAGTCACAAGCATATGCTGTCTAAAATAATAAAGGTGAGAGCCAGATAGGGCTCCTGAAGTCTGGGCCTGCTTTCCACTGGGTCTTTAAGTTGGAGATTAAAAACGAAATAAAACAACAAACAAACAAAAAACTAGAAGAAAAAATTGTTGAATTCCATTTAGTATGCTTTCACCAAAAAATATTAAAACAGGGCATTCATTTCTTTGTTTTGTTTATGTTATCCAAGACTCACAGTAAGGAAGACATTTAAAATCACATGTCAGTTCATGCATAGGTATGCATGCGTGTGGTAAGTGGAAACAGGTTCCACAAAATGATATTCTGACTATATATGATGGTAAATGTCAAGCAGGCTAGATTAAGGTGCCCCACTGTTTGGTTAAATACCAGTGTAGGTGTAACTGAGATGTATTTTTCAGATGATTCTTTAAATTCAGAGACTTTGAGAAAAGATTACCCTTTATAACGTGAATAGGCCTTATCTAATCAGTCAAAAACCTTAAGAGATTAGACTGAGGTCCTCCTAGAGGAAGGAATTCTGCATCACACCACCTTTGGACTCAAGAATGCTACCTCAATAGCAGGGCATGGTGGCCTATACCTGTATTTCCAGTTCTTGGGAGGCTGAGACAGGAAAATCGCAGGTTCAAGGCCAGTCTCAGCAACTTAGTAAGGCCCTCCCTCAGCAATTTAGTGAGACCTTGTTTCAAAATGAAAAACAAAATAGGGCAGGGGTATAGCACAGAGATATAATGTTCCTGGGTTCAATTCTCAGTACCCTCCTCTCAATGAACTCTCCTTGAACGTTTGTCAGAATTTCCAGCCCCCATAATCAGATAAGCCAACTCCTTAAAATCACTCTCTTTCCATCCACATCTATATCATATTACATCTATTTCTCTGGAGAACCCTGTCTAATACACTATGTAGAGCATATTCTGTTATTTTCTATTCTATACTATTTGGTTAAAATAGAAAAAAAAATGTTGTTTTTACCAACTAAATTAATTTCAGGACCCACTCATAAGTTGTGACTTTTAGAAACAGCTTTGTTGTTGTTATTATCATTATTATTATTATTATTATTATTATTATTATTATATAATTTATATACTACAAGATTCTCCCATTCAAAGTATACAATTCAATGATTCGTATTTATATTTACCGAGTTGTGGGCTATCACTGTAGTCTAATTTTAGAACATTTTTGTAATCTCTCAGAGAAATCCTGGAGCTCTTAGTAGTCATTCCCCAGTTTTCGCTTGTTTCATTGAGGGGCACGGTTCTTAAGCAGTTTCTCAAAGTGTGATTAGGAACCAGCATTGTCCGCATTGTTGAGAAAATGTTAAAAATCCAAATGAAAGCCCCTCAGACATCCCCAAAGCGGAGGCAGCAATCTGTGTTTGAACAAGACCTCCAGGTGACTTTTATGCATGTAAAAGTTTGAGAATCCCTCATCTATAGGATGTGGCATAAAGACAGGCTGGCCGTGTGCCCATGTTCTCCCAGGATGAGAAGGAGCATTTGCTGGGTCCCATGTCACATGTATGTTCTGTGGGATGCAAGTTTCATTCAGGGATCATCTCAAAATGTTTAGGACTGAAATTTGATTCTGTGATCAATTCACAGATCAATTCCCTTGGGGGAAGTGAAGCTCTTTCTAACAGAATTAGAAAGTGACTGAATGAGGTTTCCATCCCCTCAGTGGTGGATTTTGACCAGGGATGTTGGCAGAGGGGAAACAAGGGACTTAGAGGCACCAAGCCAGGGTGGCAGCAAAACTATCCTGCTCTTCTCTAGTTCCATGCCTGGGTATCTATGAGGGGCAGGTTGCTTTGCTTCAGGCAACGACAAAAGAGGAAAAGTGGCAAGGAAGTAAGCAGTTAAAGAGGGAGTAGCAGGGTGAGGATGCAGAGGTTTCATGGGACCCGAAGATCAGGTGAGAAATGGAGCCAGGCCTCCTGAGAACTGGACAACCTTAAGCATGGAAGCAGGTCGTCTCTTTCCTTTTCAGTATCACCTTGCCTCCCCATCTGCACAGTCATCCGTCTCTGCAGGTGTGTCCTCTGTTTTCATGGCTCACGTGGCGTTCTCAGGACCTGCATTTCCATCAGCTGTCAGTTAGGTTTTCATAGCTAAGTGGTCCACTCTTGCAGCTTTCCCAGGCATCAGTTCCTTTTTCCTGGTTCACAGGCCATGGATGGATGGGGAGCCTTATGAGTACTGTCTTTCAAATGCATGCATCTAACTCTTCCAAAATGGAAACATCAGATTTAAAGACTGATCTATAGTTTTAAAACTATAACATGCAAAGTATAGCTCAATATTTAAATCCAGTGCCCTGCTTCCAATGAGATGTACTTTGTTCTTCAAGCCGCGGATATTCTAGAGACTATGAATATGGATAATATGCATATCATAAGTTGTTGCTAAATGAATGAAAGTGCTCAAAGTTTCATAAGGAGTGGTGCCTGGAATTGCCACCACTGTAGATGTCCTTCCTGTATGCTAGTCTCCTCTCCTCTCAAATGTGTAGTCTTGGATGGGTCACAGCGTATTTCTGTGCCTTCCTTTGTGTATGAGCATAGAGTGAATGGTGTATAAAATTCCTTCTACCTCTATGTTCATTTGATTCAGCAATGATGATCCAGCTTGGAGGAACAAGAGACAGGTGGAGTCCTATGCTGTGGATAAATGTGCAGGTAATCTATCTGCCTCCAGGAGTCACTGTGCTCCTGTCACTACTCACAACTTGCTTCCAAGGGCATTTATACTCATTCTACCTCCCATGGAGACAGCCAGACTCCCAGGAGGTAGGTACAAGGCTAATAGCTGGGAATGCACATAGCCTTTACCATGTTCCTCTGTACTTCTTTAGATATCTTGTGTACAGTTGTAAACCAGTCCACGGCACAAAGGCACTGCTTGTAGCTAGTCACACTTGCAGGGCTTGTGTCCTCCCAGAAGAGTGTGTCTTTTGATAATTCATTTACAGATTCCATAAGGCTGATACCATGGATTAGCATCACTCCCCTACAGCATAATTCCATGCACAGCTCATGGGAAGTACAGTGCAATCTCACACTAGTATTATTCCAGGATTTTCCCTCCTCTGGACTTTAATGAATGTGAGATAATTTTTCCAGAAAGTTCCCATTTTGTAAATCTTGGTTTTGAGATATAGGCCATCTTCATCATTGTCAAAAGCAAACATCTACTGAGCATCCATCCACCTAGCAGAGGTTACTAACGAGCATTAGATGTAAAAAGGGTTGAATGCAAACTCTAGCCAAGGATATGTGTCATAAACTTGGGCTTAATCCAATATGGCTGGCATCTTTATAAGAAGAGAGCAGGACACAGCCACCTCCAGAGGGAGAGTATATGAAGTCACACGGAGAAGACAGCTGCGTGCAAGCCCAGGAGAGAGGCCTGGGACTCATTCCTGCTGACACTTGGGTCTCAGAATTCTACCCTCTAGAATGTTGAGAAAATAATTTTCTGTTGTTTAAGCCACCCAGTCCATAGTACTTATGACAGCCCCAGCTGCCTAGTAAAACTTAGTATAATACACTAATAAAACAGAGACTTACTAGAAATCTGTTTAGAATATTAAACAAAGAAACACACATACAACACACAACAGGTATGGTGAAAAGAACAAAGGGTATAGAGTAATAGAATAAGTCTTAATCCAAAATATTTGGATTAAGGCAGAGAGAGAGTGAGAGAGAAAGAGATGGGGGGGGGGCGGGAGGGAGAGGAACAAAGAGAAAGAGAGAAAATAAAAATACCTGTAATCCTAGTACTTGGGAGGCTGAAACAGGAGGATGGCAGGTTCAAGGCCAGCCTCAGCAACTTAGTGAGACCTTAATCAACTCAGTAAGACTATGTTTCAAAATAAAATGGAACTGGGGTGTAGCTCAGAGGTAGAATGCCTCTGGGTTAAACTCCCCAGTACCAAAACAAAAGCCCAGATCCAACACTACAGAAGCACTTTATGAAGGAGAAATCAGTCTCTTTAAAGGAGTAGGATATAGAAAGCAACGTGTCAAGCAAAGAATCTACTTCTGCTCAAATATCTGTTGCATAAAATGGATTTAAAAAGTGATAACTAATTTGGGGAGTGTAGATGAGATGGTATATAAGATATTGAACAAAATAACACACAAGAGTTGAGTAAAAACTTATCCAGACCCTTATATTTGAGGGCAGGAGACTGATTAGAATTAATTTCATTCAAATTTTCAGTCATATGTGCATATTTAAAATTAAAGAGTAACTACGGAAAAAAAAACAAAGGGTATGGAAAAACAGAATAAGTCTTAGTCTAAAATATGTAGAAATGGCAAACAATGACAAAATAAAAATAATAACTCTAGTAGTAGGCAAGAAAAAATAAAAAGTAACAGAAAACCCACCAATTCCAATACTGGTAGAATTTGTGCGAAAATGCTCACCTCCCTCCAGTTAATCTTCCCAGTTAATCTTCCCTGTTCCTTAAAATGATAAGAACGATGGGGTAGACCAAGTGTAGAGCTCCATGCTGGAGATTTTCTCTCACTGCCCACCTCTGTGGGTTATCAAGTGATAACTGACCAGCAGTGATCCTGCCATTAGGCAGCAGGGGCTGGGGCTGGACACCCTGAGCTATTGGAAGAGACTGTAAAAGTCTGAAGGTCCACCCCAACTTGCCACCTGAAGATGTCAAAGAGACCCAGCACCTGGGGAGTATCTTTGAGATACTCCACCTTGCAGATCCACCTTGGCAAAATCCATAACTGCATTGGAAAAACAAAAAGAATGGATAATAGTTTTTACAAGGAGTAACATTGATTTTTAAACAGAAAACTCATCACCAAAACAAAGGGTGTTAGTCCTTTCTTACTCTACCTCCCTTTTTGCTTGAGAAGGAGAAAAATGAGAGCTGTCCCACTTAGTACTGAGCAGTCCCTGTCCATGCACAGATCTCCCAGCGGTGCTGGTAATGTTGGGCTGGATACTACTCTACAGGCTTACCGGAAATACCTGAAAAACTAGAAACCATAGCAGAGACCTGCTGCTCCATGTGAGAATGTATAAAGAATTATGCACCACAGGTGATATCTACAAATTCATGTTTTCCACCCAAACTTTTCCTTTGAGATCTTCCATGAGGCTGGATCAATGTTCTTAACCATTGGATCTCATATTTCTCAATTTGATCACATGATGAATATAGTGATTCACTCCCATAAGATTATGTTTGACTTTTCATACATATGTGCTTCATTACGCATGATTTGATTTTTTGAAACTTCTCAATTTATTGTTTAATCAGCTTATAAATATTTGAGGACAGAGGCCATGTTTTCTATTCGTGGCATAGCCATGCCCCTGAGCAGGGCTGACCCTACGGCAGGCTCTTAACCCAAATTGCTGAATTGACTTTAAACAAAGTGCTTCTGAAATTAGTGCTGATTGTTACTCGTCTTGCCCATTTCTAAGCTTAGAATTACCTCCTGTAACTAAATCTTCGTTCTTGGTCACTTTTGGTCACTTGGTGGGTAGTTATATTTTCACCAAAGAATAGAGAGGAGACAGAAGAGGCAAAATCAAAAGTTAGCAAACAGCAATTAGAAACTGTAGAAAAAATATCAATCAACTAGAACTGTTATTTTAAATTATTTTGGTTGATTTACAGAGCTGCTTTTCCCCTACAACAATCTGTAAAGAAAATTAAATCAGAGAAAGAATAATTACCTCTGAGACCTGAGATGATAGGAAGGTAAGACACATAGCTACTAGGAAGGCAGTGCCAGATACTTGGCAAATTTCCTATGTTTCCTGGAAGTACTCGGGATTTTTTTCCCCCCATGTATCCGTATGGTTGTTTCTTACCTAGAAGATACCCTCTTCAAGACTAGCCCAGCTGTCTTCTTTCTAGATGTTTCCATGAGTCCCTCCAAACAGGGGAAATTGCTGTGTTTGCCTGAGATTTCATTTAGATCTTCCCTGTGGTTCTTATCAAGGTGCCTCTAGTCAAATGCTCAAACATAACCCCAGCACGGGGCAGGGATCAGGGAAGAAAGTGATCACATTTAACTGATGTTGCCACTTTTCATGGTGGTCCTCACCATAATAGTGGGAATCCTATGAATGAGATCTTACTGTATCAGATGTACTGATAAGCAGGGGACGTACATTACATCAGTCTTTGCAAAATCTTTGCAAAGTAGCTATTATAACCCTTTCACAGAGAAGAAAACCAGAGCTTAGAAATATTAAAGTAGTTTTCTCAGTTTACACAGTAAGTCATAAATCCAGGGAAATAACTATGTAGTCCAGGCTCTTTGTCACCACATTATATCTAGTGGTTATTAAACTTCATTTTGCCTCAGAATTTTCTAGAAACTGACTAAAAATGGATGTAGAATTTCCAGGCCCCAGCCTCTGGGCTAATTCTGATTCAACAGGTTTCAGGTAGGACTCCAAGGTCTGCATTTGTTACTAACATCATCCTCTCTTCAGGTAATATTGATGGTGTTCCATAGAATATTCTAGAACCACTGCTGTATCATTGTTGCATTACAATAACACGGTGCACTATAAGAATGCACTAGGTGCTCATCAGTGATGATGAGTAAATATGACATTTATTGACATTTCCACAAAGCACATGACAGTCTTCCTTGCCATTTCTACGAGAATAACAATGGAGAATTACAGTAGTGAGACTGACTTAGACACGTCTATGTTAAATAAACTCAAGTGGGTATCTTTCTATCATGACATCTTAGAGCCTTTAATATTTCTTCCAAAAGGCAGAATACAGCATTCTTTCTAAATATATTTGATCCCTGATTCCATTATTTATTTTTCCTCATGCATACCCATTTTAAACTGTAATAGCAGAGTTGGGAAACTGAATAATAATAGCTTACAAGGATATGGAGAGCTAAAGTTTATACAGAGCTTTCACATAGGTTCTGAACATTGACAGAGGAGGCTGCAGGATTTCAGAGAACTTGTCAATGTTTTGCCCAAGAAGCAACAGCTTGAAAGGCCAGAGTGAGGGTTGAAGGTCCACTGGTTATCCACAGTATCACAGTGGGTACCCTTCATTCCCACATCACCCAAGTGGTTAGCAGAAACAGTGCAATAGAAGGCAAAGTCATTTATCCTTTCTGGGCTTCGGTTTTCTCAACTGTAACCTAAGGCAGGTGTAACAAATTTAAGAGCAATATCTTGTCCATACTCAAATAGCTATCCTGCCCTTAGTAACATGGCTGAGTTTACCACTACTTTTCTCAACTCCTTAGCCAGTTCAAACAATCTGCCTTGAACACGGAGCCAGGAGGAGCGCTAGGCCCTCTGGGTGTCTGGGTGCAGTAACAAATCAGACATGTTTTCTTTCTTTGGCACATTATGTCTCCAAGAATGTGCCGGCAGATTTTTTTTTTTTTTTTTTTTTTTAAACACAACTGCCTTTTGAAAAATTGCTGCAAAGGCCAGAGTAGCATGCCCTTTTGCGCCCTGGCTCTGGCCCGCCATCTCTTTAAAAAACAGACACTGCAGCACTGCCTTGAAATGTCACCAACGTCCTTGTGGTCAGTGCCACATGGCCAGGCCCGGAGGTCTTAAATCTGCTGTTACTCAAGAGTGGGCCTGGATGTCAGCTTCCTTTTGGTAATAAAAGCCACTACCTGACTCTTTAAACATTTCAACTTTCCTCCCTATTTCACAGTTCATAAAGCACATCTCTGATGTGGAAGGGATTATTTTTTTCTTTTTATTTAAGAAGAGATATAAGACAGCATGGTTTTTCCACCCCTCGATTACTTATTGCTTCCCATAAGCTGTGAGACAGTAATCCTGCAACACAGTTCTAATTGCTCACTCTATTAAACGCCTGTGCTTTGGGCATCTCGCTTGCCTCCCCCCAGCCCCATCTCACTGTGCATCTGCCCTCTACACCTCCAGAGCTGGGGTTAATACGTGCACCATGCAACTCATTAGCTGCACATTACTATCAGAGCCAAGGATCAACATGATGGATCCAACAATATGTGTGAGCTTGGGTCAGAGTCTCAACCAAGGGCCCGTGGAATGCTCAGGTCAGCAGCTTGGCATCCGCTCCTGAGCACACACTGAACACATCTCGCTCAAAGTAGTCATTGGGGGAAGATGAGGAATATAGGACTTCATTAAAAATTCAGGGGAGGAAAAAAATCCCTTTGCAGGACCCACAAGGCTTCCCAGTTATCGATTTGCTTTTCCACTCACATGAAGAATTTATTGGGTCTGTCACCAAAATAAGAGAAAGTCGAACATCCCAATGGCATTATTGTATTTGCAGGAATGAAAACCATCCACTAGGAATTCAAGCGAGCAGCCCCAAGGTTGGGATGAAGGTTTTAAAGCAAGTTTGCTTAGACCCAAAGGTTATTTTAACCATCTGAATGCATAAGTTGGTTTAAATCTAAGGGAGGCAAAATGATGACAGCAGGTGTTTCTCCTTCCTTAATTATTTTCTTTCTTCCCTTCCTGGCAATTTCTTCTTTAACTAAATGTAGTAATACATAACTCTTAAAAAACTGTTTTTCTCAGAGAGGGGTCTCCAATCATCCCCTGTAATTAATCGCCTGCCACGCGAATACTTCTTGTATCATACACAACTCCTTTTAGGGAGGACAACGAACTCTAGTAGGACTTGAAAAAATTGTATTAGGAAAGAAAGGCTCCTACACATCCAGGTCTGTCATGATTCAAAGTATTTACATTCAGGCCAGGTGTGGTGGCATATGCCAGTAATCCCAGTACTTGGAAGGCTGAAACAGGAAGATTGCTGGTTCAAGGTCAGCCTCAGCAATTTAGCAAGACCCTGTTTCAAAATAAAAAAAGAAGGACTGGAAGTGTAGCTCAGAAGGAGAATGCCTGTGGGTTCAATTCCCCGTTTTAGAAACACTAGTACATTTAGAGTACCATATCCTTTGTCTTTTAGGGCAGAACAAGAAGATATATACTTCTAGCATTTGGTGATTATACAGATGATGACCTGTCCCAATACTGGTGTTTAAAATTAGCTTGATTTTCTGTAGTCCTGATTGGAAAAAGAAAAAAAAAAAAAAAAAAAGAGCAAACAAAAAACAAAATTTCTTGTTTAAAATTGCATTTTCATAAATCACTAAAAAAATAAAATGTCATACTAGCAATTCTAACACTGAGGATCAGCTTCCTTGGCAGCACAATTCAAAGAGTAGTTTTTATTCTCAATGTTCACACCTTTCTTTGGCAGAATCACAATAAGGACTCTGCACCATGATAGCCATGAGGTTCCCATAGCAAGGTCCATGAAGCTTGGGGTTCTTCCTGAAAGGGAATGTGGTTCCTGCAGAGCTGGGCAGCCCACCAGGTCCACAGCCTTGCACCCAGGCAAATGTTCACTCATCAGGTGAAGAGTGCTCTGGTTGTAAATGGTGGAGAATAAGTGATTTCTTAGGAATGTTGGATGAACATGAAATCACTCTATAATGCACCAAGAAAATATTTAATTGTGCTATTATAACTTCTGTAGTGCTTGAAGTTATTGAGGAAGAACATTTTTGTAGGTTGAGATCTTGGAAGTGTTCATTTCCAAATCTGCTGTGGGACACATAGAGCCCCAGATTTTATTTTATTTTTATTTATTTATTTATTTATTTATTTATTTATTTATTTATTTATTTTTTGCAGTACTGGGAGTTGAACTCAGGGGCATTCTACCTCCGAGCTACACCCCCAGCCCTATTTTTTATTCTTTATTTTGAAACCGAGTCTCACTAAGTTGTGGAGTGTCTCACTAGGTAGCTGAGGCTGGCCGCGAACCAGGATCCTCCGGTCTCAGCCTCCCAAATGCTGGGATTACAAGCGTGCGCCACCACGCCCGGCTCCCAGATTTTATTTTATATAAAGCAATATGTTAGCTAGGTGTGGTGGCGCATGCTTGTAATCCCAGTATTTGGGAGACTGAGGCAGGAGAATTGCAAATTTGCAGCCAGCCTCAGTTCCTTAGTGAGGCCCTCCACAACTTAATGAGACCCTGTTTCAAAATAAGAAATAAAAAATATAGGGCTGAGGATGTAGGTTGGAGGTAGAATGCCCCTGGGTTCAATCCCTAGTACTGCAAAAGAAAAAAAAAAAAAAAAAAAAAAAAAAAAAAAAAAAAAAAAAAAAAAAAAAAAAAGCAATATTCTATAGATGCTATAGCTCTCTTACTTTTTTTTTTTTTTTTGGTATGTGTGGTACTAAGGATTGAATGCAGGGGCATCCTACCTCTGAGCTACACCTCCATCCCGTTTTATTTTTTATTTCAAGACAGGGTCTTGCTAGGTTCCTGAGAGCCTTACTAAATTGCTGAGGCTAATCTTGAACCTGTGACCCTCTTGTCTGTCTCTGCCTCCCAGGTACTAGGATTACAGGTGAGCATCAATACGACCAGCTTGGTCTCTAACTTTTTAAAAGACAGACAATTCTGAACTTAGCGATTCATACATACTGGGCAAAGATTCAATTTATATGAACAGCTCATGAGAACTAGCGGCAGGGTAGAACACAGCATTTGGTCCAGTGGTAGACACTCAAAAATATTGTTCAATATTCAACTACCTCGTGTATTTTGGATACAGTGTCCTGCTGGGCAGCTTTGGTTGGCACAACTGCATGCCCAACCTCATTCCCTGTTTGAAATTCACCCGAGGTCCCCAGCTCAGGGAGGCTTCAGTTATTGTCTAAAGAAGGGGAAGGTGCTAAGGTAAGCCGAGCAAGGTAAATGGGAAAAGAAGGGAGAGAGAACACATTTGGACCATAGGGGATGCCCATGTGACTCTACAGTGGGATTTTGTACCTTGCTAAGGAATTGTCTCTGAAGACAAATCCAAAGAAGAATTCTAAAATTGCAACAGAGCAGCGTAAGAATGAAGGTAAAATCGCCGAAGGGGATTGCTAAGAAAGGCAGTATCACCTGAATACATATATTCAGTGTTCCAGCCACCCAAGATTAATGGCTATTCTTAAATGAGGCCATGCATTGTGTAGCGGTGAGCCTCTGCATAGGTTAGTCCTGCAACTCAGAAGGTCTTTTTCTACCTGATATCTTTAAGATTCTGCTTTAGTTCTTCCTTAACCTCCCAGGTCAAGTTAGAAAATTCCTACCTTCGAGGTCTCATGTAAATACAACACGGCATGCAGTATTCTGCATTTGAAATTCAGAGTTTCCATGTTTGCCTTTTCTATTTGTCTGTGCATTCCTTGAAAATATCTCTGTATCTCTAGCCCATTGCCTTGACCATTGGAAATAATTACCTAAAATCAACTCTCTCCACCCTTAAACTCACTGCCCATTCTCTTTATAGCACTCGTCACGGAATTGTTTATTTTCTTCCGTATCATCCGCTTCCCTGCTGGCATAGAAACTCCAGTGCAGCAAGAAACATATCTGTCTTGTTTCTCATCAGAGTCCCAGTACACATAACTGTTTGGCACGTTCCATGCACTTAATAGTTACCAATTGCTTTATTTAATTTAGAAAGGTGTGTTTGTAATTTATCATTGATTAAACATGAGTTACTTCTACAAGATTGCTAATTGTATCTATATACATATGAAATTTACATTCCATTTCCAGGGACATTAAGATTGATTTACTTTCTTTGGCTTATGACCTCTCTTCCAAGCACCGTGTTATTACACTCTTTATTTAAATCCATTTTTTGTGTGAAATTAAGTGTGGTTCATAAGGACCCATCCAAAGCTTTCCCGTCTTTCCTTGGAAGCCCCAGTTCACACCGTTCTTTCTCCCGCCAGGATTTTGGCAGCTCTACTGTTAAGTAAACATTTTGATTCTTCATTAAGTTCACATTTTACTCTGCTACTTACAGTAGATCTTTGGCCCTCATTGATTGAATATAGTTTTTTTTGTGTGTGACACTGAATGCTGATGGCCTGCAGTGATTTCCAATTGTGCTAAGGGCTGGTTCTGAAAGTATGGGTGGCATCAGCACTCCAGAAAGCCTAGTTTACCACTCTATGTAGCATGCCGGAATGATAGTGGCCAGTTCATGGTGGTGCGCGCATGTAATTCAAGTACTTGGGAGCCTGAGACAGGAAGATCGCAGGTTCAAGGCCAGTGTGTGGCAACTTAGAAAGACCCTGTTTCACAAAAATAAAATAAAATAGTGCTGAGGGGATAGCTCAGAGGTAGAATGCTCCGTGGTTCAATCCCCAGTTTAAAACAAAACAAAACACAACAACAACAACAAAAACCACCCTATCTCTGTATACTTGGTTTCCTCTTATAAATGACCTGAAATTCCAATCGACAGTATTGATGATGGTAACTCTAGGAAAATGCTTGTTCTGTGCCAGAAAATAGAAGTTAGGGATGCATTAAAGATTAGAATACTGAGCCATATGATACGATTTTAGTGAAAGGACCAGCACAATCCTTTTCATTGTACTTACTAGGGGAAAATATATAGAGATCTTTAGTAGCATTCACAAATTTGGGGATTTCTCAATGTCTCTATACAAATTCCATTCATTCCAAAAAGATTCCTTAGAAGTGTATGCTACTTTTCCAATACGATGTGCAAACTAGAGAGCTAATATCTCATCTGCTGCATCAAATGGACTGCATGCTCTGGGCCAGCCCTGGGCCAGACATTGCACAGGAAATATTATATTTTACACATATAAGTTTTCTTTTGACGTTGGTATTATCTTTTTTTTTTTTTTTACAGACCCCAAACCTAAGATTAAAAACTTAAAAAAAAAAAAAAAAAACTTGCGTAACAACACTGAACCAGTAAGTAAAACAGTAGAGATTAAAATGTAGGCAAGTCCTTCTCTTACAGTATGCTGTCTTTCAACCTCTGTCATCTTCCCTGCCTCACCCATATTCATGCAGTAAGTTCTTATTGGACTTTGACTGCAACTTTATTTCGACATATCCTAAGTCTACTTTAGCCAAAATACTTGGTGCTTGAATTAAACAGTGAAGATATAGCCAATTACATGTTGTAACAGTCATGCATGCTCACACACACCTCTCCCCCCGCCCCCACACCAGAGAGATTTTTGTATTTTTTGCACCAACACTGTTAGAGAAAAAGGAGGAGGACAAGGAATGTGGCTCAACAGCATAAAGATAAAGTTTTAATGGAAACCTGGGAGAGACCCACTCTTGTTAGAACAGAGAGAGATATCCTTACAGTCTAGAGTGGGCATTTTTATGGGGTGAGGGCAAGGGAGGGGTCAGTCTATAGAGGATCTAATTGAGGACTAGTATGGAGAGATGCTGATTGAGTCAAACTGGTGCAATTTTTCAACGCTTCATTAGCATATCAGGTCATCAGGTGCCAGTTTGTGGTTGGGACAGTGCAGAGAATAAGTGTCAGGCGCCTTCCTGGTAGGGGTCTGGTGGAAAGCACTGTAGGTATAGAAGGGTTTGTTCTTTGTGGTTTTCCTGTTCCACCATCTTAGAAAAAGAAAAATCCTATCAGCCTGCTGCAGGCTGCCTCTTACAGACACTACTGACCTCAGGTTATCTCTGTGTGTTGGGAGATCCAAGCACACAAAAATCAATGCTCACATGAAGATTTCATGAAATATCTCAGACATGCCCAGAACTTTCATTTTCATGGAGGGAATTTCTAACTCAGTTATTTCCAATGCCTCTGGCAAAAAGACAGTTGAGTTAGTTTGCATTTCTCCCTTTTTCACATCCATTAGTAGAGTTATCAATGATCTATAAAGTAGTGCCATAAGCAGACAGCTAACTAGGGAAAATACAATGTAATAAAAAGGCCACTGAGAGAATCAGATTGTGGTTCACATAAGATTTGTCTGATTGTAGGCTGAGCAGAGAATAAAAGTAGAAAGAGTGAGGAATGGGGAGATGGAGAGAGGTAGGGTGGTGCGGTCAGAGTTAGAGGAACTGCATAGCTTCAAGTTTTGTGAGTCACAGTGGAGTAGCCTGACAAACAAGCACACTGATCTACATTGCAAATACTATTTTAGAAGTCTTCCAGAGCAGGAGGAAAGTGTCAATTATACTTAGGCCAAATGATACGTGGCTGATGGATCATCATGACCAAAAACCAACTCTCTTCCATCTTCTTCCTCTTGATGCTTCTCCAGTTTTTCCTCTTTTTTGGTCTGTTTCTTATTTTTTTCCCAGAGATCACTTTTTGACTCTTCCTCTCTAGGAAATATTCTTAGTCTCTGTCCCTATGTCTGAGCTTACCAAAGTTCCAGATGTTTTCCTAGAAATCTACCATACTCTTCAAGGGTGAGTGAACAGTGACAGTCTCAGGTATTTGCATAATTCTGAATAGTTCTGATAATGTTTTACATGCATGGTGAAGGGCACCCAGGTAGAGTCAATTATGTCCTGGACTGAAAGAGAGAAGTAAGTTTTTGCTTTACTCCTTATTACAAACTGGCTGCATAACTATGATCAAGTACCATAAAATTGCTACTCTATTTTTCTCTGTCCTTTCCAGCTCTAGAGCTCTATAAGAATTCATGGTTCTTAGAGCCCATAGAATAAGTAAGGCAGGTAACTGAGTTGTATTTTCTGGGGGGCAATACAGCAACTAACAAGCTGAGCGTATAGCTCTCATTTTCTAACTTTCGATTTGGTGTTATTATCATTTAAATGGGTGATAAATTCATGGAAAATCATGAACAGTTATTCAACCATCAGCACACCTGCATCTCCTTCAAAAAGGAGACACCTGACATTTATAAGTGAAAGAATCCCTAAAATGAGGAGTTTTCATGATCTGAGCATTTTTTCTGCAAAAGGCTCATTGTTTAGAACATAGAAATGAGGGCCAGGAGCCTGAGTTCCCCTCTCCGTCTTCTCTCCTATCCCCAGCAAGGCCACTTTGAAAGCCTGATGCAAATAATGCTTTATTCCCAGACAGAATGTGTCACAGTATCTACTGGCAACAAGGAAACATGTTCTGGCCAGCACTACTGGTCCATTGCATCGTTGACTTCACAAACATGAGTTGACTATTTCCCAGACACTCTCTAGGCACTGGAACTATAGAGCTAAATAAGAAATAGCTGCATGGCAAAAACAGATCAAGGAATATGTTAGGCCCTCTCTCTAAACCATGATGATGGAAAAGTGAGTGGGATAATTCTGAGAGTCCTGAGTGACCTCCAAGGTTCCACAAAGTTCCTCACTTTCATCTTCAGGCAGGTCATAGGTAGATATGGATGTCATTAAGTCAGGTTCTATAACTCTACCTACTCCCATATTTCTATCCCTAATGCTAAATAAAATCAATGTAAAGAATGTCAAATTTACCTATGTGATAAACCAGGGAGCTGATTCAGCCTACATAACCTGCAAATGCCTACTGAGGGAGGTTTGAGATGCAAAATGAAGTGTGTTAATTTGCATTGCATTGGCAATATTGTAGCCCAGTGCACTCCTATTAGAAGTGATAAAAAGCCCTAACCAAAAGTGTTGAGGACACAACGGGACTCTGAAAATGACACTTGGGAATTTCAAAGCATTAAAAGATAATTATTCCATGCTGTGAAGGAGGAAGAACAAGTAAATGTCAGGGTGAATTACTGGGATTGAATACAGTTGTAAATAAAACTACACTTCCAGGTGGGGTTATAAGTTCAGTGTATCCCAGAACTGGCCACTATCTTTGGCTCTTTCCCACCTAAAGGCCCCAGGCACAGCTGGTGAACTTTGCCCCCTCATGGGAACATGCCAGTGATCATGGTAGATGGTGTTGGTCTCCCACCCAAATGCCCAAGCTTCACATGATGTGCACATTGACTATTTCACAGATTAACCCTTCTTGATAGAATTGCCCTTGGCTGGCAATAGTGGTCTCGTTTTACCTCTATGTGGTCCACAGACTGGTTGGATTATATGAGGGGAACAAAACCACAGCTCCTTTGGTGTAAAGCAGGAGAGCCCTGGATACCATCGATGCCCCAGAGCTCAAAGAGGGGTGAGGCTACAGCTGTTAGCACATCTTAATTTAGCCTTTTCCACTGTTTTTTCTGTTTCACTTGATCCTTCCAGGCTATTCCTATAAGCCCCCGTGAGCAAATCACTCCCTGAGAATCTCCATCTTGGACTCTGTGTCCAAAGAATTCTAAGGCACTGACAAAAGTAAGGTCTGATGAGCATTGTGAGCCTCACATGATCCCCAAGGCCCACTGGTGAGCTCTTTCACTCAAAATGTGCCCCACCCAGTGGGAAGTTTCCCAGTTACCTGGTTCTCATCTAAATTGGACCAGGTTAAAGACTCCACCTGATCTTCAACCTAATAAGTTTTACTTCCATAACAGTCCCCAAAAGTACTCTAGCCAGGTGTGGTGGTGAGCACCTGCAACCTAGTACTTGGGAGGCTGAGAGAGGCTGGCGGGTTTGTAGCCAACCTTTACAACTTAGTGAGAGCCTCAGCAACTTAGCAAGACCTTGTTTCAAAATAAAAAATTAAAAGGGGTAGGGGATGTAGCTCAAAGGTAGAATGCTCCTGATTCAATCTCCAATACTTCCTCCCAAAAGTCTCAAACCAGCCAATCTCATCCCCCTAACCCCTGTGGGAACCAGGCGACACCTTCCGCTGTTGTTCCTAAAAAGCCTGTTTCCCATTGCCTCTCTGTTTCACTCTGCTTCCTGATGCAACCCACATGTGGCCTTGCATAATGAGTGGTGTTCTCCTCCCCCAAGCCATGAGGCTATATGGCTAATACACTACTGTCAATCTCATCTGTCCAGTGTGTCCTGTTCTGGGTGGGGGAATCCGGATCTTCCTCACCCATAGGGTGAATAAGAGGTGACCAGAAAAATCAAATAATGCAAATAAATAGAAAAAATCATTTTTCTCTTTATTAAAGCCAGGCCGCTGTTCCGGGAGACATGCATTTTCCAAAGCAAGGGCAATCTATAATGTCTAATAAAGTAAAACTAAGTTTAGCAGAGTCTAATAGCCAGACAACCAGGCACAGGGCGCTTTCTACCTTGAGTTCTACTATCTTCTCCAAAGAGACGGAAGCGGGCCCACAGGAAGCTGTGTGGGTCAGCCTGCAGGGTTGAAGAGTGTTCCTGAACCCCCCCACCACTCTTATGTGGTCAGCCCTGACTTCTTTACCTTGGTGAGAGTGACTCACATTACAATCGCACTGTGAAGTCATGCAAAAAAGTGGGCACATTTTCACACTTTCTTTAGGGCTGCCTCTTACACTCACCTGGCCGCCCGTCCCATTTGAAAATTCTGCTGTTTTATTTCAGAGAATGAAAGATGGAGGCAATATGAGTCAAACCCATAGTGGCGTATTTAACCTAAACACTTACAGCAGAAGACTAAGAGGAAGGTGGCCAAGCTGTTGCCAGATATTTCCTCTGTCTTGTTCCATCTCAGTAGTGATTCATTCAGGAACTTGATGACTGCTTCTTAAAGCAACACAACAGGCCTATTTGCACTTAATTGCATTAGCAGTCTGTGCTTCTTAGCATAACCAACAGTCTGGATTTAGGGATGATGCATGCCAGGGGTAGCCTGAATAGCACTTCTATTTCT
Source organism: Graphiurus murinus (assembly GCA_004027655.1). NCBI lineage: Eukaryota > Metazoa > Chordata > Mammalia > Rodentia > Gliridae > Graphiurus > Graphiurus murinus. The sequence goes on from PVLC010001369.1 coordinate 60,329, forward strand.
ATCTCTTATCAGATGGGAGTTCCCTCAGGTCAGAAACTATCTTCTCCCCAGAAGAAGTGGTGGGAAATTCCAACTTAGGTGATTTTTAGGCAGATGGCAGAGCTGATAAATTTAGAGATGCCGGAAATATCATTCCATTAATTAAACTGTCAAGATCTTGATTACTAGCAGCCTGCTTTACTCAGGCCAGGGCTATTTTATCTTCACACCTGAGATTCTTTTAATACAGTTGGACAATGTAGCTAGAGAATGAAATCATCTGGTTGTTAATACTTAGCTGGAATTTTTTTTGGGGGGAGTGAATAAATCATTACTGTTGGAATTGAAAACCAATAGTGATACAAATTATGTGAGAAAAGAGAATAGATAGTTGTCCTGGGGTCTAGCACAGCTGGAGTAGTTGGTCCTGCAAAGATGTTTCAAATCATTACTAAAAAATTCTGGGTTCCCATGAAGCCCTACTATACTCAGGTTTACCAGGAGATTTGGATGGGAATGGGGTTGATGAGTTTCATCATCTAGAAAATCAAGAGTGCTGATAAGAGAAATAAAGCTTTGAAAGGTCCTGTTCCTGCTCATGGTCATCATTAACCAACTTGCTTGAGTATACATTACAGGAAACTTCAGCTTGCTGGTAAATTTAAATAGGTTGTTTTAGATGGGAACACCAAACATTGCTATACTTTTGTCTAAGACCATTTACTCTGTGGCACGAATAAATGTTTCTGTGAAATGCACCACTAAAAAAAAAAAAAGGAAAAAAAGAATATAGATAGATCTATAAGTTTACATAGATAAGTAGATACAGATGGTTAGATGGGTGAATGGACAGATAGACTAAACAGAACAGAAAGATAGATATATGATAGATACATGGGTAGATAGGTAAATAGATAAATAGTGAGATCTAGAGATAGACAGTCCTCCCTTTGCACAGTAGTGCCAGCCTACAAAAATGACTCTGAAAGCTAACATCATTCTAAATGATCTGAATAATCAGAAAAATTGTGGTTGTTACATGACCTTTAAAAAATTTGGAACCACCATGTGATGCAGCTATACCACTCCTTGGTGTCTTTCCAAAAGAATTAAAGTTAGAATGCTATTGTGATACATGCATACCCATGTTCATAGCAGCACAATTCATAGTAGCCAAGTTAGGGGAACAACCTAGGTATCCCTCAACAGATAAATAGATAATGAAAATGTGGTATATATACACAAAGAAATTTTACTCAGCCATAAAGAAGAACAAAATTATGTCATTTGCAAGAAAATAGATGTAACAATGAGATCAACCAGTCTCCGAAAGTCAAGAATCCTGTGTTTTCTCTCATATATAGAAGCTAGAGAGAAAATAGGGGAAAAGAATGACTTCAGATAAATGAAGAGACACACTAGTAGACTAGTGGAAGGGGATTGGGAGAGGGAGGTGAGGAGGGAAAAATGAGGCTTGAGGAAAGAAACCGTTCAAATAACATCATGTCAATATATGAAGGTATCACTACCAATCTCACTATGGAGAGGGGGAAGGGGCTAGAGGGCTGGCTTGTTGAGGAAAACACATCAAGTGCTTGTGTGCATGTATGAATGTATCACTTTGAGTCTCACTATGATGTATAATTACAATGCACAAATAAAAGTATAAAAAATCTTAATCAAAATATTATAACCTCTCTTATTGTTAGTTACACTTATGTAGGGAAATAAAAATACAGTAAAATTGATGTTTATTTAGTAATTATAAATTAAAACATTAGAGTGAGAATTGAAGTGCTTTATTTCTTTGTAAAAAACTTACCAACAGTACTTTGAGCAGAGCTTAATGCCTTCTTTGCCTCCTACAACTCATGAACAGAACTAGCATCTTTTCTATGCTTTGGCAAGCTGTCATGCCCTTTGAGTTTGGATCAGCTAGCAATGCAGTGCCCTCTGCACTTGCAGTGCTGTGAAAGGTCTGCGAGAGTTCTTTGGATGTGAAGTCTTCCCTGACATCACTTCCTATGGGGCCTCTTCCTTCTCTGCTCACAGCTGCTCTCTTCACCTGCAGTTGTGAACTTGCCTTCATTAAGTTTTGGCTGCCTATCTGCGTCAACATTTGCACCATTAGCTATTTCTCCCATATAATTCTATTAAAGTCTGATTCAAATTTCATTTCCAGAATTATCACTTATCATTACTATACTGTCATCGTTGTTAAACAATTTCCTCTATTATCCATTCTGATAAAAGGTCATAGAGATTTGTTACTGGGAGGCAAGGAAGAAACACGACTGTACACTTTGCTGTCTGTGGGTGGACTGACTGAAAGAAGGGATGTGATTGGTCACTGGTCATGATGCATGTCTGTTATGTGCATGGTGATTTGCCCACTGAGGAGCTAGCAGCACAGTTTGTACTTTGTGAAGTTATTCACACTTGAAATACCATAGCAACTGAAATTCATGGGTAATGAGAATGTGCAAAGCAAGGCCAGCTCCGTGTATGTTGTGTGTATATACAAAAATTGTCTTCCCTTGACCTGTTCTATCAAAGATGATTTCAGTCTCTGTAACACCTGTTCTTTGAACTTCCACAGTCTATAGTACAAAAGTAGGAAGAAAGGAGAAGTGATGATTATTGTGTGGAAAATCAAAGGAAGGACCTAGCTAGAGACATCTAATTGATTGATATTGTCAAGAGTGGAAGGGAAGAACAGAGAGGAGAGCTTCTCTCTTTGATTTTCTTCTTTTCCTGTCAAAGAGGAATGAAAACCATTGGAGATATAGAATGGATGTGGATGACAGAGAATAGGAAACAGTTAGTAAATATTGCTCTTCTCCTGTTTTTACAATTGTTACTGATGGCTTTGAATTATTTTGATACATCCCATAGTGCTGGCACTTTGCTTTTGGTCTGTAAGACTGGTATGAGAGTGGTCTCTGCGAGGCCTTCCTCAGCCCCTTTATTAGCTCAGCTTCATGCAACGTGCTGGGCTTTGGATTTAGAAAGAGGAGGTCAAATTCTAGCTCTGCCACATACTAACGGAGTGATCTTGGAAACGTGACTCAGATTCTCCAGGGTTACCAAATAGGATTATTTGGATTATTAAAGCACATTGCCAGAGACAGACTAAGCACGTAAATGTAAATTGTCAATGTCCCTTCCTCCAATAACACGACAGGGAGGCCCTGCTATATAAATGTTCCCTTTGAAAGAATCGGAAATGGGAAAATGAGTAAGGCTGACAGCCGAACTCCATCTCAGGGCTCCCGACTGGGTTTTTCTGTTTTGCGGTGTTGTGTTTTTGCATTTTTAACCTGACAAGAAATCATTTGCAAACATAAATACCAAGGTAAAACAAAGGCGATGCCCGAGGAAAGGAGCACGAAATAGAATCCCACAATTCTGCTGTGTCCCTGTTGATTTTTGTTTTTCTATGCAACCAGAGTCAGAACTTAGCTTATTTTCCCTTTATCTGAAATTGGACCATAGAAAATTCCTCAATGTATAGATAATGACTGTAAAAAGTCAAAAGACAAGGATGGAAAAATGTGCTTGGGACTTGAGGCATTTTATAATTCCAGGTAGGAATTAGTACTGATGGGCACTCTAGGCCAGAGTGAGGTTTGCAAAGGGTTAAAAGATTTGAGATTAATATAATATGAGAAAGGATTTTCATTGCTAAGCAAAGCCCATCTAAAGGCAAGAGAGCTCATAGAGGAAAGCAGCACTGGGCTGTCACCAGTGTGCCTCACAGGACCCAGAGGTCATGGAAACAAGGAAAATGGCCCTGTTCCAGCTCTGCACCGACCTTGTCACTGCAGAGTTCAGAGAAAATCTCCTGCAGCTCAAGGACAGAAAAAAAGTGACTAGGGTGGCTGAGTTGTAGGAGGTTCTTTCGAAAATTAAGTACAAGAAGTAATAATACCACAACACTGCCCTGCTCTCTAGTGATTTCTGTATCCTAATTTTGAATCCGACTTTAGATAAAACATCTTCCATTCTCAGGGGACCAGATTCCTCATCTGTAGGAAGAAGAGCTTGGGTTAGGTCACCTCTAAGGTCCCTTCTTTGGGATTTTGTATAGGAAGGCTCCCTACTGCCCAGCAAAGCAAGGCCAAACCATTCTGCTTGGACCAGCTATGGAGTTATGGCATCCAGTTATGGAACCAGCCTCCAAAATCCTCCATAACTGGGTGCCATTTGGGGTAGCAGGTATGCTTGTCGCCTTCCTCCAGGATGGACCCTCACCTGAATACCAGCCTCTGGCCTGCCCGTGGCCTCCCTCCAGGCTGTACTAATACAGACCTTGATCTTCTGTCATTCTCCTTCTGTCCAGGAGTGCAGCATGCTCTCTCCAGGAATGCAGAGAACTCTTTCGAGTTCCTTGAAACTGCATCGTTTCTCAGGAACCATCTTTAACCCAGACAATCTCACAGATAAATAATGCTAACACTGTTTTCCTCTTGCATAGTGTCAAGGAGGTTTTTAGAATGTACACTAAACAGGCTTTTAAAAAGGAAGTTGATATCCTTGTTCTTTTAGTTCAGATAAACCCCATTTCTAAAAACTTGAAATTAAATATAATCTGTACAGTCTCGTCACAGGGCTACAGTTACTCATCAACAAAATCAAAGCTTAAGAGTCCAGGAAAAGACAAAAGGATGTCAACTTAAGGCAAATTACATTTGAATATATATAGGATCACATTTTATATCTTTACAAATACCAAGCAACTTCGCTGATATTTGTGATAATATATGAAAGGTACAATATTAAGGATTTGCCATTCATTGTAACATTTGGCTAAAAACCATTCATATGTCTCCATGATAGAATTCAGTATTAAATATTTATTCAAAGGAAACTCCAATTCCAGTTTGGATTTGTTCCCTTGAACTTGATCTATGATAATCCTTTGAGAAGTTTGAACATGAAGGCAGAGAACGACACTCTTGTTTCTAATAATGATTCATAATAAGTAGTCATTGCGCTAGTGATACACCAGATAGTATGCTTAAGGAGACATCTGTAATGATTACCTAAAATTGCATCATCAATATAATAACATGCGCAAAATAGAAATCGCTTTTTAAATGCCTTTATTAGTGCTCCCTGGTAATATTCTAATAATGGGTCTATTAATAATTGGGGACAAACAGAAGGCATAATATGGCTTATAAGGAAAAAATACAGAACCTTTGGAAAAATCACTATGAATGACACAATAGCATTTTTCAACTATCTAAATAGTAATGATTTTAAACAGTTTATGTTTAAAGACAGGTAAGTAAGAGTTGAGAGCATCTTGGCTCCTTGGAAGGTGCAGGGATGTGTGTGTTGGCCAGTGCTCCAGGCCCTGCAGATCTGGTCTCTACCCTTCCTCATCCTGCACTTCACCCTGGGGGTCTCAGCCACCTTAATGGCATGCATTGCTTGGGTTCCATTGCCTGTGGTATCCAGTCAGCCTCAGCCATTGAGAAACACCAGCAGGTGAGTAGGGCCAGGGGTTGGCAGGGCTGTGTTTCTCTCCCAAAGTCTACAGCTGTGAGTACAAGGACCTTTTCTACTGGTTTCAGATAACTGCCCCTTCACCTTGCCCTCTCAGGTCAAGAACAGTAGTGGCCCCTCACTGTTAACCTGAGTGCTTCTCCATTTCTTCTTGGTTTGCCTTATTAACTATGCCTGCATTAAGTCCTTTCCAATCATACCTTTGGAATTTCCCATCCATCTCCTGCTAGCACCCTGAAGATATGCTACATTTCCACTCACAGGGCCATCCAGGTCCACTCAGCACTTTAACCAAGTTAGGACATTTTTCATTACAATCTACTTCTACTCTTTTCCTTCCATGGTGAATGTTGGTCACCTTTGTCTCTCTAGTATCTGTCCATTATTTTTCTTGTGGAGCATCCTGCATTTCCATTCGATAACCACACATCTTTTTCTCTCAGTGTACAGGACTTAGGTGAGGCTGGTCTCAGTACCTACTAGAGCTCCACAGATGATTCAAGTAAGCTGAATTAAAGTTAATCTCAAGAATTGTGTTTGAACGATTAGAGCAAAGAGGCCTCTACTCTCTGAGACAGCAAAGGGTACGGAAAAATCGAACCAAGTAGAGAGGGCTTGATTGAGAATAAAGGAATGAAGGACACAGGGGAGGAAAGAGATGAGGCATGCCTAAAAGCATTATTTTATTTATTTATTTATTTTGGTGGTACTAGGGATTGAACTCAGGGGCTTTCTACCTCTGAGCTATACCCCCAGCCCTATTTTTATTCTTTATTTTGAAACCGGGTCTCACTAAGTTGCAGAGGGCCTCACTAGGTAGCTGAGGCTGGCCTTGAACCCAGATCCTCCGGTCTCGGCCTCCCGAATGCTGGGATTACAAGCGTACGCCACCACGCCCGGCTCTAAAAGCATTATTTTATTTGAATTCCTGCATGTCAGCATGCCAAAAGCTCATTCTTGGACAGTGTAGTTATCACATACTATTATCCCCTTTGGCTCAAGCTAAGTTGAGTTGGGAAACTGCAAGATTCCTAACTAAAAGGCATTCTCCTAAAACATCATATGGATTTGGAGAGAGTAAAAAGTGGAGAGTGTTAGAGACGCTTATTTTAAAAGACCCATAAAGCATCCAGATTTATGATGTTGTCTTCAAGAGCCTTGGCACACTCACAAAAGGCTACTGTGGCTGTACTTTTAGGATTCTGATTCTCCCACCACCTGTACTGTCTCATTAACCTGTTCTCTGGAACCTGTGAGAGATGGGACGATACCAAACCAAACACCCATTTGTGTTGAGTTTTGTGCTTCAGACCCTTGCGCGAACTGGTGCAAACAAAGAACAATGGTGGAAAAGACCCGAATGCTGCCTTCAAGTTTAATTTCAAGGGCCACTCGACTGGACCTTCTCAGATAACAGGGTTCATTGGCAGGAAATCTGTTATTGCAATAATCATTATTCTCATTTACCACCCATTAGAATGCAAGTTCTGGGAGGTTGAACTGTCCAGAAAGCCCAGTGTTCCTGAGGACCCAAGGTCAAGTTCAAGGGACACTTTGAACTTGACCTTGACTTTCACCTTGCTCATTCACCCATTCAACAGTTAGTGGCCACTAAAAAGCATTATTTGAATCCTTGCACGTCAGCATGCCGAAAGCTCAAGTATGTGCCATTTGTTACATATTTGATTGTATGTTGGGAAATCAACACTGATTAAGACAAATTCTCTGTATAATGCAGAAGGCATGCAGTCTGTTGCAACAGACAAGGAACCCAAATAGTGCAAGAAATCAGCCTGTGAGTTAGATAACGTCAGTAGTTATAAAAGTACTAGGGGAACTCTGAGTAAATGAGAGAGGAAAACAGTTTCCTTACCTTTTCTGCAAGCCAGCCAAGATGTCTGATCTCTCTGCTCCCAGCAATGCCTGTTTTCCCCAGCTGCTCTCGGACCTCAGCAATTGCTCGGGTCACTAGGTCACTCACATTGGCATGGATAGCAGTGAACCAGGCCTGGGCCGTGGCTGAGTCCTTGCTCCTTAGGATCACTGTGTGCTTAGCATCTGGAGAGTGGATTTCAAGTTGCCTAGGGAAGCAAAGAGAGAAAGGTTAGCAAGTCCCCTGGCAGATCATGCTCTGTCAAGACTTGCCTCACAAAGGTGAATGAATTCTACACTCTTTTAGACGGTGTCAGTTTCTTACTCTTTACTTTAGTGGTTCTATCATTCATTCATTCATTCATTCATTCATCCTATTTACTGATTTTTCAGGGCTAGTCTATGTATTAGGAACATGGTTGCCCAACCACCAAATCACCTGGATTAAGAATACCTGCTTTTCTTGTTGTTCAGCTGATTGATAACCTGATACCAATTCATTCAGGAGGATTTTAATAATGTACTTACATGACTGCTGCTGCTGGAAGGAAGCTCACTGAAATATCTGGCCATGTGTTTAATCCTACTGTCCAGTGTTACTCAATTGAACATGATTTAGAATAAAAATGATCAAACTTTGTATTCCTATTTCTTTTCTTGTCTTTTTCTTTCCCTCCTTTTTTTTTTTTTTTTTTTTTTTTGTGCTGGGGATTAAACCCAGGGGCATTCTACCTCCAAGCTATACTCCCAGCCCTTTTCATTTTTATTTCAAAAAAGTCTTGCTAAGTTGTTGAGGGTTTAAGTTGCTGAGGCTGGCTTTAAACCTGCGATCCTCCTGTCTCAGCCTCCTGAGTACTGAGATTACAAGTATATGCCATCATGCCCAGCTCAAACTTTGTATTCTTTAGGAACCTTGTCCATGATACATTTAGCCACCACTTAATCTTTGGCCTCCTATAGCAAAGGAGTCAATTGGCCTAGAATAATGGGGAAAGAGATGCGCTAAGAGTATTAAATTTAAAGTTAAACATTAAAGCTTAGGCCAAAACTCAAACTGGATCATTTGAAAAACAGAGCAAGAGATATGCTTACTGTAATTGTAAAAGGAGGAAGTTCTAGAAAAAAAAATAGTTTGTTTTAACTTTTAATTTTGAAGAAATTATAGATTAACATGGAGTTGCACAACTAGTAAAAAGAGGCCCAACAGTCTCTCCACTCAGCTTCCCTTGACAGTGTATTTGACATACTGTACTGTAATATCAAAACCAGGAAAGTGGCACTTGTAAACTGTGTGTAGTTCCTTGCCATTTTACTGTGTGTAGATTTGTGTAAACATATTGTAATTAAAACATAGAACTATTTCATTTCGTCTCCACAAAGATCTCCCTCTACTTCCCCTTTATAGTCACATGTCTCCCACAATAGCAATCCCTGGGCAGCCAGTTACCTATTCTCTGTCTCCATAATTTTGAGAAAAATATTTTTTCATTGCAAGGAAGAGAACCTCCCATTTACTTATCCATGTATATTATAAATGAACATCGTATATTGGTTCATGCTTATGTTAGAAAGATATAAGAACTGGGGGATTCAAACTGAATTAAGTTATCCATTTATTATTTTTATTTCATCCTTTAATAATTATGCTACAATTAATTGAGAGTTTACTATGTAGCAGTCAGGCAAAGTTTTAAATCAATAGATTACATGTAATGTTCCCAATAGTCTTATGACTGTTATTAACCTCATATAACAAAAGAAAACAGTTGACAATTGGAAGAAGAGAGAAAGAAGTAATTTACCCGAGGCCACTTAGTTGGCAATGCTGGGAGTCAAACTCATGTTAGGCAGGCTCAGAAACCTATGGATTCAAATGTTGCATTATGATTGCTCTGCCTTAGATTGGACAGTGTCCAGTAGGGGGATATTCACTATCTTCTGCAGAGGTCTGAGGTTCAGTATCCAATGTCAACAATTATTCCCAGTATATCCTCTTTAGCTCTTGAATTGCAAAATAACAGTTCTGTAAGATCACCTGAAAGTTGGGAGTCCCAAGCAACCTGGCCTCATTAACATTTGAAACCAACCTTTAAGAGTAAGCTCTTCAAGTTAGAAACTTAAATTGTGGAAAAGGAATAATTTGGAAAGTGGGATGTCTCTAGAGGAGTTTTAGCAATAATTAGCATTCTTTGTAAGAAGTTTGCAAAACAATCTCCTCAGAAACACTAAAAGCTTTATGTGTTAAAACGGGATGCTGTAGGTGACATTTGTCTTCATGTAGAAGTGCCTCTTAGGTACTTCTTAAAGAAAGGGGGAGTAAACCTAGGGTGGTTCTCCTTCCTTCCCAGAGTTCTCACTCTTCAGTCAGTCAACTTTCATAACAGAATGCAAACTACGATCCTCACAAGGCATTAAAGAGAGTTTAGCTTGCTTTTCAAATTGTTCTATCAATATCAATTATTCTAGGAATTTAAAACATGCAAATGCTTCCTTTGCAACATTTGTTTTGGAGACTTGGGCTTGTTTTTAAAGAAAGGAGAGGTAGGAAGGCAGCAACTCCTCAGGTCTCTTTCCCTCTCTTCTCTTGTCTCCTTCCCCTCTCCCCTCCTCTGGTAAGGTAGAGCCCGTTTCTTTCAGGTTTTGAGAGTATCATTATTATTAATTTTAAGTAAATTTCTAAAATATAACACACCAACAGAAATGTGCACAAATTGTAGGTGTCACCTCAAATGTATTTTGGCAAAGGACATATGGTTGTGTAACCATCACTTAGGTAAAGAAATAATAAATTACAAGCATTCCAGAAGTCCCCTCTGTCCTCCCATTCCAGTGACTATCCAAAATAATCATTCAGACTTTTTGTCACCAGAGACTACTTCTTTCCCAGACACAATGGATGAGTTCTTATTTCTTTTCATTTGTTGTGTGTTATGGTTTTAATCCAGAATGTTCTCTAAAGGCTCATGTGTTGAAGGCTTGGTCCCCAGTGCAGAAATGTTCAGAGAGGGGTTTTTGAGATGCCTTTTCGTGATTGTGTCGTGAGGGCTCTGACTTTATCAGTGGATTAATTCATTGAGGGATTCAAAGCTGAATGGATTATTAGGGAGTAGGAATTGAACCTAGTTGAAGGAAGTAGGTTACTGGGGGCACGAGTATAAGGATATTTCTTGTCCCTTGCACCTGCCTCCCCCTCAATCAATCTCTCTCTCTCTCTCTCTCTCTCTCTCTCTCTCTCTCTCTCTCTCTCTCTCTCTCTCTCTCATGGCTACCATGAGCCAGGCAGCTTTCCTTTGAATACTTTTCTGCCATGATGTTTTGCCTCACTTCAGGTGCAAAGCAATAAATCCAGGAGACCGGGGTCTGAAACTGTAAGTCCAAATGAGTATTTCCCCCTTTAAGTTGCTTTATGTCAGTTGTTTGGATCACAGCAACGAGAAGATGACTAACCAACTGTGATTGTTGCCAGAATCATAAAGAAAATCCTGGATTTTTTTCTGAGGCAAAGTTTAAATACTAGGTCTCCTCCTTTTTAACAGTGGTTCTCCAACAGACCAGCAGCATCCATATCACATGAGAACTTACTAGAAATACACATTATATGTTCCCTCCCTAGATCAACTTATTTAGGAATCCTGAGGTTGGGGCCCAGCAATCACCTTCCAGGTAAAACTGATGCATTTCAAATCTGAGAAGGGCTGCCTTTAGGTAAGTAAGAAAAAGCACTGAGCTTGATCGTCTGCCAGGCTTGTCACGGCTGAGGTGGCCATGCTGTGTGGTGAACTGAGCTCCCTCCAGCCAGTCCTCAAAACAGAACACACAGAGGCCTATGGCTTTTTATAGTAAAAGAAAGGAAGGAAAATAGAAACAAAAACAAAAACACAGAGGTTCTCAATCAGGAGTATTTCTCAGAAACCCTTGAATAGGTTTCTTTTTAAAAATCATTTAGTTAAACACAGATGCTTGGACTCCATCCCAGGCCTATTACGATTCTCCAGCAATTGAAGCCTGGGTACAAGCTTTAAATGTTGTACCGATTATATAGATCAAGGACCATGCAGTGTCTCTAAGCCCAGGCTCAAACCCCTTGAAGAACTGCTTCTCCTAGGCATGGTTGTCATAGAAAGAACAAAAGAACAGAGGGCTCTTGCAGAGTATGTTAGTTATCTACTGCTGATGCTTAATAAATTCCCCCTAGAGTAAATGGCTTAAAACTGAAAACATGTTATCTCACAGTTTGTATGGGTTAGGAATTGGGCAGTGGTGTAGCTGAGTGGCTTTGGCTAGGGGGCCTCGTGAGTTTGCAATCAACAGGTGCTGCCCATCTAAGGCCACACTAGGGCTGAGGATTCAGTCCTGGGATGACGTGTTCTCAGGGCTGTTGGCAGGGGGCCTCAGTTCTTTGCCACATGGGCCTGTCCAAAGAATGCTTGAGTGTCCTGATGATGTGGCAGCTGGTTTCCCTCAAAGAAAAAGCAGGCACTGTGATGATTTTATGACCCGGTCGCCAAGTTGGATCACAGAATAAATAATCTGATATATTCTTTTCCTTAGAGCAATGTACATTCAAAAGCAGGAGAACTGACCTTCACTAGGACACAAGGTAGAAGATCAAAGAATTTATAGACCTAGTTTGAAATCACCCCAGAGAGGCCTTCAATGAAGCAAGTTCTGGAAGGAGCCTTTTTCCAAATGTAGAGGGAATTCTTGGGGGCTGTGAAGCAGTAGCTGTAAGATATTTACAGATTTGAGGAATACCATTCCTCGTAAGCTGTGGCCCCAGATGATAAGATGAGACAAGATAGGGAGCAGCATGGAACCCGAAAAAGTGATGGGGAGTGGAAGATTGTTGACTGGTCCAGCAAGGATTTGGTTCAGAAAAAAGTAGCAATTATTTGTGCAACAAATACATGAAAGAATCCACTGGTCTACATCCAACTCCTTTCCCACGTCCCAACAAAATCCAAAGGCAGAGAAGAAAGCGAGGTGCAAACTTTCTGCATATATTTTAATTCCAATGAGCTCTACTATCTGAAGCAAATGATAAGTAGACATAGGTGGTAGTCCTGAAGTCCTCACAACCCCTGAGTGATGACTTATAGAGGGTGACTATATGAATAACTTCTCTGAGCCTTAATTTCCTTATTTGAAGAATGATTCAATATATTTGCATGTCTCTATCTCTCTATCTACATCTATCTGTACATCTCCAACACTTAGTATATATAATTATATATATACTTTTTGCTATTTGTTCCACTAGTTGTTGTTTGATCTTCTCTTACCAAAATGTGATCCTGTGCAGTGCATGTTCCAATGTAGGAATAGATAGACAAAGCAATTCTCTTCCTGGGCTGGCTGTGCAGTAGTGCCTTCAACAGCCCATGTCCTCACCAATGTAAAGCATGTGTGCCAGATGGATTATGGGCTCAGATGGGCTCTAAGATTTGTTGGCTGTAACACATTAAGCAAATTACTTAACCTCCCTGAGCTTTAATTTCCTTATTTGTAGAATGGCTTAATATATTCATCTCGCACCATTATTGGAAAGATTAAATAAAATAACATATGTGTGAGGTATTGCAGTTCCAATCCCTTCTTGATCAGTCTTTCTAGTTTACAATGAATAGTTTTCCAAGATTTGTGCACAATAACAAGGTAGTGGCCCACAGAGTCAGGGAGTCCCTCAGGACAGGCTCTGGTTCAGCTCCTATCCAGAGTTTTGGACTTGGAGGAAAATGCAAGCCCCCACCTAAACTAGAAAGTCATATAAAGACTGTTTCTAACATCCTGGGCTGGAAAAAGATAATTCTGGGGGAAGATGCATGAGTCTCTTGCAAGATTCTGAAAGATTTGGAGTAAATCTGATAATACGTCACTCCTTACCCTATCTACCTTTTTGTTCTACCTAAAAGAGCCAAGTGAGGCTCATGTTCAGAACACCAAGTTAGTGTGAGTTGTGGCCCTAACCAGTGCTACAATCATGTACTGAATTCCCTTCGCATTTTCATAGCCTGAGCTAATCAATGACTATGGGATAAAAATAGATGAAAAATGGCTTAATCATTTTTTTTTCTTTTTTGCTGACAACATATTTCAAAATAACCATTTTGTAGGGTGAAATATTTTGTGTTACATGTTCTTGTAAAAAGGCAGCCTCAAGCCGGGCATGGCAGCACATGCCTATGATTCCAGTACTTGGGAGCCTGAGACATGAGAAATGAAAGTTTGAGGACAGCCTCAGCAACCTCAACCTAGCAAGACCCTGTTTCAAAATAAAAATAAAATAGGGCTGGAGGCTGGCGGTGTGGCTCGGAATGCCCCGGGTTCAATTCCCAGTAAAACACACACACACACACACACACACACACACACACACACACACACACACACGGCAGCTTCAACTCCAATAGTTATTTACTCAATCTATATAGAAGGGGGTAAAGATGAGGATAGGATGTAGGATGAGAGGAAGGAAGAAGAGGAAGAGGGAGACAAGGAAAATAAAAGGATCTTAGGGGTGAATTAAAAAACTAAGTGGTATGGGAAAAGTAACTCAGTGGTTGTTGATGTCTTTAAAATCAAAGAGCCAAAAATATGGGACACAATGGAAATGAAAAGAGTATAAGAGAGAAAAGTGAGAATAGTGTTGTATTGCTGGTGTAAAAATGATCTATACAAATGCCCATAAATGTGCAGACTCTTTCTGTAAAGTATAGAGGGTATAGAGGTAAATTCAATTAGGAGGGAAATTGAGGTATAAGTGGACAAGATCAGAAGGGAGACTTTTACTGTGCAATTCAGCATCTGTTGAATTTGGTTTCATGTGTATCTATTGTGTGTTCAATGCATTTGAACAGAAGAGAAGGAAGAACGGCCGAGTTGGCCTATTGGTTCAAACAACCTTGTCTCAAGTCCAAGTTCTGTCATTTATAAACTGGGTTTCCAATGGACACCTGTTGTTCTGTCTGCCCAGTTTCTATTCCCCAGTTTTCTAGTACCATTCTTATTCTGTGTGGTCTGAGGATTGAACTTCGAGGTTTGCGGGTTGTAGGTATGAATCAATTTGGGCCAAGGAGATTCTGCTGGAGTCATTGTCAAGGAAACATTTTAATTCATCATACATACATACAGAGGATCTAGCTAGATATAATAACAGATTTGCTGATGGCTGTCTTGCCAATAAGAGGCTTCTTGCAAATATAGCCAATACACAGGAGAGCAGAACTGAGACACGAGAGACCTGGATCCAGGCATACCTAACACTCCATATATCCTTGGATTCTTCTTGTAGGTTCCTCTTTTTGTTTGAGCCAGTTAGAGTTGGGCTACTGTCAAATTCAACTAAAAGCCCTGACTCATACACTGACCACAAATAGGTCACTTAAAATTCTATGAGCCTCAAATTTCTTCATCCCCTATAAAACAGGGATGGTGGTGATTATGATGAAAGTCGTGATGATGGTGATAATGAAGATGATAATAATAGCCCTCACAGGGTTACTAGAGCATCAAATGAGGCAATAATTGTGAAAGTGCTTTGTGACCCATACATCCTGATGGTAGTAGCTGTCATTTTTGCTTTTAGCTCTTTTAGACTCCTGACTTAGTAACCAAGAAAAAGAACTATTTAGTGAACATAATGTTTTTGTATTTTTTGAGCATGAAAACACACAAAAATAGGTGAACTCTTTCTTAGGTACACTATTAGTAAGAAAAGAGGGTGTGCACATTAAAAAGAAGAGCCCAGTAAATGGCTTGGGTTACAAAATGGAATCAGAGGCATGCAGTGATTTTTTTCTTTCTTTTTCTTTTTTTACTTTAAAATCTTCTATTCCTGCACACTGATTATCAGGTACCTGGCATGTGCTTGCTGGGTATAGTAGAGGCAAGTGGGTTACATTGTCCCTGTCTCCAAAAAAAGCTCACCATCTACAGTGAATTGAATAGGAACTCCTCAAAATTCAGGCACACGTATTCAAATGTGATTTATTTGGAAATAGGATCTTTGCAGATGTAATTAAGGTAAGGCTAGTGATGAGATTCTTATCTTTTATTTCCTTAATCTACCCCCTGGTTTAGGCTGGGTCATAAATCTAATGACCGTGTCATTATAAGAGACAGAAAAGACACAAAGAGACACACAGAAAAGAAGGCAGCATGAAGATGGAGACAGAGATTGGAGTGATGTAGTCACAGGACAGGAAAGGTTTTTAGGGAGCCAGCGGGAGCTATGAGAGACACAATGTGACTTCTCCCTCAAAACCTCCAGAAAGAAGCAACTCTGCCAATACCTCCAAAACTGAAGAGGAATACATTTCTCTTGCTTTAAGCTGCCTAGTCGATGGTATTTTGCTATGGCAATCCTAGAAAACAGAAACATCGTGTAACTACCTTCTGGTACGTAGCTGGGCCAGGACTGCACTAATGTTTAAAATATACAGATACTTGGAGAAACTCACATGACACAGATCGTGTACAACCGTGGCTGTCTTGTGTCCATTTCAACACACTGGAGTTTAAAAGTAAGAAAGAGAGCCAGACATGGTGGTGCATGCCTTCAAATCCCAGTACTTGGGAGGCTGAAACAGGAGGATCATAGGTTCCAGGCTAGACTCAGCAACTTATTGAGGCCCTCGGCAACTTAGTGAGATCCTGTTTCAAAATAAAATAAAATAGGGCTAGGGACATAGATGTAGTATGCTCCTGGGTTCGATCCCCAGTACTACACACACACACACACACACACACACACACACACAGAGCCAGAAAGGGGAACGATTCTAAAATGAAGGACATAAACAACATAAACAAAGCCCCTGGAAGCAGTGGGCCCACAGCAGGCCTCTACTTGGCCAGCAAGCATGCCCTCAACTTCCTTCTTGGAGTAAAGAAAATCTCGACACCGCCTTTGCTAGCTGATGAGTCCTACATTTCTGCAACTGGGCAAGAGGAGGGAGGGCGTCCAGGAGCAATAAAGTCAGGATGGCTGATTGGAGCTATTTTCAGCAGGCCGGTCTTTTATAACTCCCATTCTGTTCCCCAGTAGAACTGACCACTGCTTGATGAATTGTGTTTATCTGTAGTTCAGCGATAAAGTTCTCTTTTAATTCCCTGCTGAATAGAAATATTTAGGGCAATGCCACAGCTGTGTTTATTCTCACACTCCGCCACAGTTATGTAAATACCGCCTATGGAACTATTTCTGATAAAGGCCCTTACCAACCCCAAGGAATTAGACGCGCATTCTAGATGTCTGCCAAGATGAGCAGTTTCGATCCAGCTTGGCACGGTGTCTGAATGATATCACGGCTTCTCAGAGATCATTTGGCAAACCCCACAATAAAAGAGTAATTTTCTTCCCCTCTTGCTCTCTCAAAGACTTCCACTGAGCCAAATAATATTTCCCAGCATTCGCTGTTTCTCTTATTTGGAAACACGAGGCTGACGCATAAAATTTGAAGCGCCCAACACAAAACGAATAAATAAAACAAAACTTGCAACCTGAGAGCAAAGGTCTCAGGTGACCTTTGCCCTCCAGTGTGAAGCTGGAGAAAACACAGATAAAGCTAACCAGGAGGGAATCGAGAGGACTGCAAACCACGTGGTCATTAAGGCTACTTCCAGCCCCACAAATGTGTGATTCCTACAGCTGATGAAATTACTTTCCAAAAGACAAACACAGAGCACACTATTAACAATAGTTATCTCTGGAAAGTAGAAGTTTGAGATGTTTTTTATTTCTACCTTTCTGCTCTTCTGTATTTTCCAAGTTGTTTTTGCAAAGTAATCAGAAAGAAAATGAGTGCAAAAGAGCTTTTTTTTTTTTTTTTTTAGAGAAACAGATGCTGACAATTCACTAGGAAAATATTATGCATAAAAGATAACACTTGGGGAAAAATTAGATTCTTTTAAAAATCTTGAAATGGGTGGCAACCAAAAAACTTGAAAGAGATAAACAGATTGGTAGTAAGACCATTCATAATGAGGATAGGTACCTGTTCTATGGGAATGCAAACTCCACCCAGTAAACTTACACACCTGCTAGGAAGTAGATTATATTAATATGTCTATCTCACATGTGAGAAGACAGCCCTTTGAAGGGGCTGGCTTGTCCAATCTCTTCCAACTAGTAGTAGGATCTGACTCTAAAACCTATGTCATGGCTGGGTGTGGTAGCATGTCTGTGATGCTGGTACTTGGGAGGCTGAAACCGGAGGATTGCAGGTTTGAAGCCAGTCTCAGAAACTTAGGCTCTCAGCAACTTAGCAAGACCCTGTTTCCAAACAAAAAAAAAAAATAAAACAGGATTGAGGGTGTAGCTCAGAAGTAGAAGGCCCCTGGATTCAATTCTCAGCACTACAAAAAATAACCACCACCACCAAAAAAAAAAAAAAAAAAAACCCAAGTAACAACAAAAACATGTTTTACTCATTATGCTCTGCTAGCATGTTGAATGTGTTAGTGTACCCCAAAGATCTATATGTAAAAGCTTAGTCCCCAGGATGATGGACTGGGAGATGTTATGGACTTATAGGGGGGGGGGTATTGAGAGGTCTTTGGGCCACTGGGAGCGTGGTCCCCAAAAGGGATTGTGGGAGCCCAGTCTCTCAGCCTCTTTCTGCTTCCTGGCTCATGATGTAAGCAGTTGTTATCACATATGCTCCCACCATAATGTGCCATCCTCTCCAGAAGCCCAAACAAATGGGATTGCCTGATCATGGAGTTGAATGTCCAAACTGTGAGCTAGATAAACCTTTTCTCTTTGTAACTTAATTGCCTCAGGCATGCCATTGTAGTAGTGACACCAAGGAATACACACTCCATTTAGCAGGAAGTTTATAAGATGTGAAGTATCTGTTTAAAAGAACAGGGAACATTTTTCATGTTGCTTGCTGCTCCATGTCTTCTGAATACCCTTCTTATGGTATGAGAAGTTTTCCAAACTATCAGGTCAACTTCCCTAAAGTACGATTTCCCCAGAAATCAAGTTTCTGTCCTTCCTTATTGCTCAGGAACAGAGCTGCTCACATGAAATAGAAATTCTGAAGGGAGCAACTTGAGAAAGTAGAGGGGCATGGAACTCATCTTTTATGGGGTATGGCAGCAGAGGCATACAGCTCTTAGTAGTGAAGCTTGGACCACTCAGGTGTACCTGGTGCAAGCTGAGGCACCTATGTGAGCTGTGAGATGGTTGATTATTGGGATTGGTGATGGTGGTTACTGCCCCCAGTGCAGCCTTTCTAATGTGGTTGGCTACTGAGCTTCTTAGCTCAGTTCTCTGAAATCTCTACAAAATACACATGAACCCTAATATCCTTAACCAGAGATAGTCCTACTGCCTGCAACTGCAATCCCCAACTAAGAATATAGATTTAGGAAGCAGGTTGCTATGATGAAAGCTAATAAGATCATCTAAGAAATGTGTCAAGTGTGAGCACTTAAGGGAAAAGAAGCCAGATTTTGTGCTGTTTTTTAAAAAATCCCATTTCAAAAACAGGTCATGCATGATATAGTATTCTGCTAAGCTCAGAGGGAACCTGACAGTATCTCTCACATTGGCTAGGTTTCAGTTTTTCGATAACATAAATTTACAAATATGTGAAGAATTTCAGCACTTTGACCTTCCTAGGGGAATGATATCCTTATCAAAGTTTTAGAAGAGGAGTCAACTAAAGTCAAAACTAGAAGGAAACATTTTGTTTTTGTATTATACATTTCATCTCTACCTCACAAAATATTCTGTGGTTCGACCTTGCTCAACTGACTAAAAGAAAAAAAAAAAAAATCTAAATACACAGGTGCTAATACAAGTCAAATAAATGTACATTTGTCCTAGAATCTTAGTACCTTACACCAATAAGCAATATGCCCTGTGGCCCAATCCAGGGCATAGACTTTGGAGTTTGAAGTGTGTTAGGTTGGGTGGCCAGATATAGCAAATAAAAATATAGGATGCCTATTTAAATTTGAATTTCAGATAAATGAAGAATAATTTTTTAGTGTCCAATATAATACCTAGTGGCAGAGATAGCATAAAGTACATGGATACAAAATGTATAGAAATCCAGGTGTGTTGGTACACACCTGTAACCCCAGCTCCTCGAGACACTGAGGATCACAAGTTTGAGGCCAGCCTTGGCAATTTAGTGGGGCCCTGGCTCAAAATAATATATATTTTGGTGGGGAGATAGCTCAGTGGTACAGTGCTTTCCTAGTAAGCATGAGGCCCTGGGTTTAATCCCCAGTACCACATATATACACACACAAAATATAGAATAGAAAATGGATAGGACTTTCTGGTGGATAAACTATGAAAGGTGGTAAAGAGGGAAACGTGAAGTTGTTGCTTAGGTTTCTGGATTAGGCAACTGAATGAATGATGGAGCTATTCACCACGTTAAGAATCATGATCCAAATCTGGAGATAAACATGCCTTTGGCTAAATATTGCCATTGTCATTGAGACATCTCATTATAACCTCAAAGTTGTCCTTGTAGTGTCTGTAGCACTTGCTACTCCCCAGGACTCTGCTTCTTCTATGTCAGTTTTTCTTTACGGCATCAACATCTTCTTAATCAGACAGCTGGATGACCCCATTCTTGATGGCTCCTCTCCTCTTGGATGGCACCCAGTCTCCATGTTTTATCAGTATTATCTTAGTGAAGTCTCCTTTTCAAAAGAGTTAGCCAGACAGCAAGTTGCCAAGTTTTCTCAGTAAAGCTGAGAAAATCATTTACCTAGGATGGGATCTACGTTTTATTTTCTAGACCAACTTTGATTAAACGGTAGTGGTTGCCTGAAACCGTGTCTTAAAGAGGAGGCTGAGGTCTCATCCTCGCCTCAACTAGGAATTGTTGTAATCACTTATTAATGTTTGCCGTGGGCACGGAAGTGGGGATTGGCAGCCTTTGTGATGTCTACTTAGCGTTTCTAGAAAGCATTTTGGCATAGAGCTCTTTAGATAGAGGCCACGAATCCCGATTGCCCCAACCTTGAATAGAGTCCTGTCTTTTGGTCATCTGACAACTTTTTTTCAAGCCTGATCCTGTGATAGTTTATTCCCACACTAGATTGTAAGTTCTTGGGGGCACCCTATATGCCACACTTACCTAAATATTACTCCTATTACCTAATACTTAGAAGGGGGTACTCCACAAATATTTGCTGGGCTAAGGGAACCAATGGCTGTGTCTTCTGTTACAAGCTTGTATAGTGACTGACCCCCCCACTTTCTAGTCTGAGTTCTATAATTGGCCCTCTTTACGTTTATGTATTTCTCCAACTAGAAGTTAACCAGTTCAGTCTTGAATAAAGGAATTTAGCACCATAGCACAAAGTATTTCCATTCTAATGGAACTTAGATGTAATGTAACTTTGCCGTGTACTTAAGTAAAGTCAAACACATTTTCATGTTTCATGAGAAGGCTGATTCCCACAGATAAGATGCAGTAACCAATTCAGAAGTGGTTATTAATATTATATTGTTCACCAGACAATTTACTACACGTTATTTGCTTGGCCTGAGATAGCTGGGAGGCTGAAACCAGAGAATCTGGGTTTGAGGCCAGGCTCAGCTATTTAGTGAAGCCCTCCGCAACTTAGTGAGACCCTGTTTCAAAATAAAGAATAAAAAATAGGGCTGGAGATGTAGCTCAGAGGTAGAATGCCCCTGGGTTCAATCCCCAGTACCGCAAAAAAAAAAAAATAAATAAATAAAAAAGAAGCAACTGGGATTATTGATCCAAAGTAATGGTATCTAAGAAGCAATAATATCAGTGGCTGCCATCAGACACATTTATGGGTAAGTTTCATGTAAAATCAGATTGATCTGGCTGTCCCACTTTTAAAATTGTGAGGAAATGCCTCTCTGTTCATTAATTTATCAGTTATTTTTTGAGTGCCCAGTACCTATTACCATAGCATTCAGTATGTGGGGAGAAGGAGAACTCCATACAGATATGGTTTTTATTAACACTTAGGTGACAGTCCATCAATCTGGAACAGTGCAAGCATATTCTTAAGTTTTCAAATAATGTGAGACATTCCTAACATGGGAGAATAATTTCTGTTTGTTTTAGAAGCAGATAATTTTTAAAATTATATTCTCAATAAATTACTTAAGCAGTAATTAACCACGTGAAGTCAGCGGCTGCTACAGGTACTAACAGGGCTTCAGCATCCCCCAAAGGTGACTTATCCTTCCAGTTTTGATTCCTACTAAGGTGTTCTTTGTGAGGAGGGCACAGACAAAAAGGGGAGAGACAGGTAAAAGCATTGTACCTCTTGGGCCCCTATACAAAGAAAGATGTGTTACCTGTGCGCTATGGTTTAACACTTACATATCCTCAAAGCCCATATGATAAATAATTGGTTGACAGCTTACGGCCCTGTTGGGAGGTGGTGGAGCCTTTGGGAGATAGAATCCAGTGGAAGGAAGTTGAGTTTTTAGAAGCAAGCCCTTGAGAGGAATATTGGATTCCAGCCCCTTTCTTTCTTTTTGCTATCCAGCCACTATGGTTATAGCTTAGCTCTACCATGCACCCATGCCATGGCATATTGTGCAACGATAGGCCCCCAAACAATGGAGCCAACCAACCCTGAACTGAAACCTTGAGCCAAAATAAACCTTTTGTCCTTTTAAGTTAATATTCTCAGGTATTTTGTCACAGTGACCAAAAGCTAACCAATACACTGTAGAAGGCAACACATTAAAGAATTAGTATCTATGGATTCTTCAGAAAGGATTATTAGTAATTGCCATCCCACAGAGAAGAGGGTCCAGAGAGAATGTCAAAGAGGAGAGGTAAGCTAGATGACCTACAAAGGACTTAAAGAGGTATTATAACATGAAAGAACCTAGAGAATTTGGATTTAGGATGTAGAATACCATAGGCAATAAGAGTTAGCATGAGAGAACTAGGTACAGAGAAAAAGCAGAAACCAAAGTGACCCCAGTTATATGCATGAACAAATGAATGATCAAAGTCAGAATTAATGCAACCACCTATTTCACAGGCAAAAAATCGAAATTCTAGAGAAAAGTGATTTATCCATGGTCATATTTGCAGGTAATAATAATATGGAAACTAGAGTCTGGATTTCTTAACAACCAAATTTAACCAAGTCCAGAGAATGAGGGAGGTGTGGAAAATTCATGATATACTGAAGGCAAATTTAACTTTCTTGATGAGTCTCCAGAGGGGTGGTCTTGAATTGAGGGCTAGTAGTTCTTCCTGTATTTCAAACACTTGCTGCAGTACTTTGTACATATTTTACTGTCAAGGTGTTTAGAAAAATGACAGCTTCATAATTATTTTCCCCATGCAAGCCTTTGCTCAAAGACACTTTCACCTCTTTTGTAGATAGCAATAATCATTTTCATTACCTGAAGGATTTAAACAAGCACAAGCAAATAAATCAGCTACCCATAAAATTGCTATTTTTTACAAAATCTGTATCTGAACTATCTAGACAAGTTTTAAATTGTCATGCAATTCTATGCTGACTGCAAGAGAGGGCGAAAATCAGAATAATGCAAATGTTCTTCCAAGTTGTAAAGGTCATACTATATGAAATTCAAGCTTCCTCATTTTTATAGTAAATGCCAAAGTGCTAGGAAAGTTGGTTTCTCTATGAAGCAGCAAAGCCGTGGGGTTAGATTTATATTATTTTGTTTTGGCTACATTAGTTTTTTTTTTAATAAAGAAAATATGTGTAAAATTAGTAGAACAAGAAAATTGTTGAAAATGAAGGGAATTAACTCAAAGATTTCCAATTCTTGACATGGAGGTGCATTGGGAGCGGGGGAGAGCGCATGGCTTCTGTGTTTGCTGCCAGGGAGACCTGAGTTCCTGGGGTGGTCAGATGCCTGCCTCTCTGCCTTGCAGCATTCCAAACATGTGTTCCCTCCAGATGTGTGAATCAAGTGATTAAGCTTTACATCCAACATCGTGCCTCAGGCACTCTGAGTAAGGGCTGCTTATCAGTTAGCATAGACTGCTTTTAACTAAGACTTAAAAATACCCTCTCCAAAAAAAGAAACTGAAAGAAGCCAGATTTGGGAGTAAGGCAAATGCAGATAACCTTAATCACATTTGAATCAGCCATTCAAAAATGTTTATTGAATGCCTGCTCTCTGCTAGGCAGCCTGCTAGGTGCTAGGGATTACAAGCCAGACAACTTGGCACGGCCTTCAAGGAGCTTACTGTCCGCAGGGGATGGAGGGTGTCTGAGGAGTTGGCAGGCAAAGAACCCAAGGACCACATGCACTGTAGTGGTGGTTAATGGCATTACCGGAGCCAGTCTGCCTTGGTGCATGGAGTAGCTATGATCTAAACAATCCTGAGCAAAGAACTCAACTTCTCTGCATCGTAGTTTCTCATCTCATCTCAACTCAGTGGGCTGAGTTATAGCAAGGACAACCAATGGAACAGTGATGACCCTACAGCTCAGCTTAGGAGGAGGAGAATGGAGAATTAGAGGCTGAGTGGAGAACACCCCAAGAAGTGTGGCAGCCCGAGCAAGACATAAGTGTAAAACTGCACTGCGCATGGTAGAACCTGCAAGGAGTTCTTGGAAGTGTGGGGGAAAGGGAGGCAAGGGTGTGGAGGGACAAACAACAGAGAGAGGCTGAAGGGGTCCCATTCACAGAATTACACAGCTGCATGGCATGACCAAGCTGGTATTATAGTGAGATCATGCCTGGGAAGAAGGACTACAGGAAAATAGACTGGAGGCTAGGAGGCCAGCTAACAACTCTGCAGCGGTAGAGGTGGTGACAATGTAAATGCAGAGGACAGAATATTTCAGATAATAAAGGCTAGATTGCAGCACAGTACGGAGAGCTTACTGTTAGAACCATTTCATTTCTGCATTAATGCTTATATTTTTGGTAAATCATGTTATTTAAATATTGAATCCAAAACATTCCCATCCATGGATACAGGGGACTGCTGGGTATGGGGAGGTGGAGGCCACAAAGATAAATTAAATGTGGTACAAGTCATTTATAGCCGAATGTGGCAGATGGTACCACAATAATTATCAGACATGGCAGAACAGGTGTGCTGTTAAAAAGCATAGGGTATCAAAGGACGGAGAGGCAATGCTGGGTGTAATGATCAGGAAGTCTTTCGGGAAGATAAGAGCTTCTGAAATGGGGCTTTAGGAGTAAGAGGATTCTGACAGGTAGTAAATGGAGACAGGGCATTCTAGTTTGTGGGGACGCTATGATCAGAATCAGAAAGGCATGAAAACTGAGGGTGTTCAGGAACAGCAAATAGAAATTATTTCTATAGCTACTTTTAATTTTAACTGCTTTATTGAAATATAATTGATAAGCCAGATATGGTGGGGCACTCCTATAATCAAAGGAGAACTGCAGGTTCCAGGCCAGCCTCAGAAACTTAGCAAGACCTTGTTTCAATATAAAAAATAAAAAGGGTTGCTGGGGGAGGAGAGCTGAGTATAGCAATCCTCAGTACCCTCCCAAAAGTAATATAATTGGTATGCAATAAATGCGTAAAAGCTTACACAAAGGTACACTACCAGAAGTCTTTCTTTCCCCATTTCTCTTGCTATAGATTAGTTTGTATTTTCTAAAATTTTAATAAATGGAATCATATGGTATAAATTCCTTTTGTCAGCATAATTATTTTGAGATCCATTTATGTTGTAGCACATATCAGTAGTTCATTGCATGCCATGGGTGAGTAGTAGTCCATTGTATAGATACACCACTATTTATCCAACTTTTGATGAATATGTAGGTTGTATCTAGTTTTTGCTTATTACAAATAATGCTGCTATGAACATTTTTTTGGTTTTGTTTGGAAATGTGCTGTGCTTTCGTTCCTCGTGGGTAGTTAGGAGTGGATTGCTGGCTCATTTTGCCAGTGTATATTTGACAATTTAGAATATTACCAAACTATATCAAAGAGGTTGGATCATTTTTCATTCTCAAACAGAAGTGTATAAAGGTTTGAATTCTTCCACATCCTTGCCAATATTTAGTATGGTCAGTCTTTTAAAATGTATCTAAATTAGCCGGGCGTGGTGGAGCACGCTTGTAATCCCAGCATTTGGGAGGCTGAGACCGGAGGATCCAGGTTCGCGGCCAGCCTCAGCTACCTAGTGAGGCACTCCGCAACTTAGTGAGACCCGGTTTCAAAATAAAGAATAAAAAAAAAATAGGGCTGGGGGTGTAGCTTGGAGGTAGAATGCCCCTGAGTTCAACCCCCAGTACCGCAAAAAAAAAAAAAAAAAATGTATCTAAATTAGTATGTGTATAGTGGTAGCTTATTGTGGTTCTAAACAGAATGTTCATAGTTACTAATGGTGTAGACTATCTCTTCATGGGCTTATTTGCTCTACACCTATCTTCTATGGTGAAGCATCTGTATAATTTATTGAATCTGGCTTCTTTCGTTTGTCTGCATTTGCCCTTTTTAAAATTGCATTTATTGTCTTTTTATTACTGATTTTAGACAATTTATATACACTTTGGATACAAGTCATTTATTAGATAGAATAAACATTGTTTGCAAATATTTTCTCTCAATCTGTGTTTTCATTTTCTTAAGAATAAAAGTTTTAATTT
>PVLC010001369.1:86391-146151 GCA_004027655.1 Graphiurus murinus
GTAATCCCAGCATTCGGGAGGCTGAGACCAGAGGATCCGGGTTCGCGGCCAGCCTCAGCTACCTAGTGAGGCACTCCGCAACTTAGTGAGACTCGGTTTCAAAATAAAGAATAAAAAATAGGGCTGGGGATGTAGCTCGGAGGTAGAATGCCCCTGAGTTCAATCCCCAGTACCACAAAAAAAAAAAAAAAAAAAAAAAAAAAGTTTTAATTTTAATTAAATCCAGTTTATCATTTTGTTTTTCTTTAGGGATTATGCTTTTGGTGCAACATCTAGACCCTTTGCCAAACTCAAATTTACAAACTTTTTCTATATATATAATTTTCTCCTAGAGGTTTTATAGTTTTAGGATTTACATTTAGGTTGCTAAAACATTAACGTTAATTATATGAATTGAAGTTCATTTTTTTCACTTGAATATTCAATTTTTATAGCACCACTTATTAAAAAAGACTATCCTTTCTCCATTGAATTGCCTTGGCATATTTATTGAAAATCAGCTGTCCATATGTCTGAGTTTGATTCTGGACTCCCAATTAGGTTCTATCAATCGATTTTGTCACTTTTGATGACAATACCATGCTATTTTGATTATTGTGACCTTATAAATGTTGGGATGGTGTTAGTACTCTAGTCCAGATCAATGGAGGGAAGGGTTACCATCTTAACAATACACAGGCATTTCTTTCTGTACACTCTTGCTTCTGATTGTAACATTATATTGCTGCCTAAAGTCTTCTTTTAGCATTTCTTGTAGTGTGTAGGTGATACATTATTTGAGCATTATGTCTGAATAAATCTTTATTTCACCTTAATTTTTTAAAAGATATTTTTGCTTGGTATAAAATTCTAACTGTACTTTTCTCTTTAACTTTTATAAAGCCAGACACAGTGGCTCATGCCTGTAAACCCAGTACTTGAGAGGTTGAGACAGGAGGATCACAGGTTTGAGACCAGTGTGTGGTTATTGGTGAGACCTTGTTTCAAAACAAAAAATAAAATAGATATGGAGGTGTAAGTAAGAAGTAGAGCACCCCTGGGATAAATCTCCCATAAAACACACACACACACACACACACACACACACACACACACATACATACACACACACACACACACACATTGTTCAAATGTCTTCTTGTTTGCATTGCTTCTATTGAAAAACCAGGTGCCTTATTCCTCTCTATATAACGTAGTTTTTTTCTTTGATGGCTTTTTAAGGTTTTCTTTTTAGCATCAGTGTTAAGCATTGTGATTACAAGGTACCTTGGTGTCATTTATTTCATATTTCTTGAACATAGGGTTGATTGAATCCTTGTGGATCTATGGATTCACAGTTTTCAGCAAATTTGGACAGTTTCCAGTTATTATTTCTTCAAATGTTTTTCTGTCCCATTTGAAGACTCAAACTCTTTCTGGCTGCTTGAATTTTTAGCACATCTCAATGATTCTCTGTTCATTAAAAAAAGGTCTTTGCTCTCTGTGTTTAATTGTTGATGGTTTCTAATTTAGGTCTTACTTGCTATTAATATCATCCTGAGCACTTTTCATTCCCACTGTAGTTTTCATCTTCAGAAGTTTGATTTGGATCTCTTTTTTAAAAAAATATAACTTAACACCTCTAACTTTTTGAACATATGCAATATAGCTACATTAGCTATTCAGTATCCATGTTGGGTTATTCTGACATCTGTATCAGTTCTGGGTCAGTTTCAATTGATTGTGATTTTCTCCACATTGTGGGTCACATATTCCTACTTCTTTGTATGCCTGGTAATTTTTTAGTAAATGCCAGACTTTGTTAACTTTATCTTGTTAGATGCTAGATATGTTTATATTTCTAAAAATATTCTACAGTGTTTTTTTGCCCCCCTCTCCCTTTAACTGGGACAAAGTAAGTTACTTGGAAAGTATTCAGTCTTTCCAGGTATGGCTTTTAAGGTTCGTTAGACACTACCAGAGTGGTGTGCTCGCTCGAATAATTCTTTCTGCTGGAAGAGGGCCCTTCTGTGTATTCTTCCCAGTGTCCTAGGAATCATGACATTTCCCACCAGCAGGATGGGCACTGTTCTTGGCTTTGTGTGAGTGCTGAGCAGTGTTACTTCGAATCCTTTGGAGTCATGGTTTCCTTGGCTTTGTGTGGTTTCCTCACAGACAAGTGCTGATCAGTACTCAGCAGAACTTCACAGGATGCTGTTCAAATCTCCAGAATTCTCTGTGTGTGCAACTCAGTCCTCTTTGGCATGTGCCTTGTGAACACTAATTGTTTCGGTCTTCTTAGATTATCAGCTCTGTTCTCCCAGCTCAAGGAGTCTGCTGGGCTCTACTGGGGTTTCCTCCTCCAAGTCATGACCTGAAAACTCTCTCAAGGCAGTAATCCTAAGGATTACCTTGTTTATTTCACACCTCTCAGGCATCACTGACTGATGTTCCATGGTTTTGAGTATTGCTGTGTCACATATCTTGTGTTTCTTGATGATAGTAGGGTAAATCCAGTTCCTGCTACTCCATCTTGGTCAGACTAGAAGCCTTTTAAGACAAGTTTTTAAGATGTAATTTTACAGCATGACAACTTTATTATGAAGACATTTGGCATTTGTTATCTAATTAGATTGCATCCATATTCACTTCAGATCAATTCAAAGTGTTTCTTTTTTCTTTTTTGCGATACTGAGGATTGAACTCAGGGGCATTCTACCTCCAAGTTATACCCCCAGTCCTATTTTTTATTCTTTATTTTGAAACAGGGTCTCACTAAGTTGCCGAGGGCTTCACTAGGTAGCTGAGGCTGGCCGAGAACCCAGATCCTCTGGTCTCAGCCTCCCAAATGCTGGGATTACAAGTGTGTGCCACCACACCTGGCATCAAAGGTGTTTCTTGAGGATCTACTATATACCTGGCACCGTGTCTACAACAATGATCAATCGATCCTAAGGAGTTCCCGAGTTCCTGGCATCCGTTTACAGTTTATGGATAGATAATTAAATGAAACAATTATAGGGCTCATATATTGCCATAGATAGATATAGAATGGTCCCTGAGGAGCTCATAAGTCGGAGTTTGGAGATGATGCAATTGAATCATGAGGGTTGTAATATCAGCAGTGGATAAGTCTGTTGTGATGGATTGATGGTAGCCTGGGCCAATAGGATATATCTGGAGAAGGTGGGACCCTGGGGCTGCAGCCTTGGGGGTTATATATGGTTCCTCCTCCCCTCGCCCTGTCTCTTGCTTCCAGCCTTTGTGATGTGAGAGTGAAGCCTTGTGCTCTCCCTCTGTTTCCCACTGCTATGTCCTGAGATCTGTAGTCCTGGCCTCACAAAGACTGATCCCCAATATCTCCAAGGAAAACAGTGAGCTAGTGATTCTTCCTTCTTCTAAGTTACATGGGTAAGTCTTTTAGATTATAGCTGTGAAAATGCTGACTAACACATATATTTTCCAGTGTGTGTGTGTGTGTGTGTGTGTGTGTGTGTGTGTGTGTGTGTGAGAACTGGGGATTGAACCCAGGGGTGTTCTAGGAACAGGGTCTCACTAAGGTGCTGATGGCCTTGCTAAATTGCCGAGGGTGGCCTTGAACCTGTGATCCTCCTGTTTCAGCCTCCCAAGTGTTAGGATTACAGGCGTGCATTACCACACCCGGCATTATCCATGCTTTTAATACTCCCTTCGTTCTGATGTCTGTTGAAACTATCACTAATTCTGCACTAAGGACAGCTGGAGGAAATAAGAAACTCAAAAGGCATTTCAGAAATTGTAAGCAGCCCTACTAGAAGACTTTGGGTCAGAAAGTCTAGGGGGAAGTGCATTATGCAGATGAGCTGTTGATTCTCCTATTTCTTGCTATTACTCTGCTCCTATAATCATAATTGAAAGTTGGCTCTACTTCAGATTGGAGGAAATGGAGCTTCAAATGGCTCTACCCTAGCACCTAGGGAATGAAACAGGCTAGGGTAAGGGTACAAGACTGATGACATCATGGGGTTGGATTGCACATAACCTCCTCCACAGTGGTTCCAGCTTTGAGAAGAACATTTCATAAAGCATTTGAAGCAATTTGAGTAGGAGTGCCTGACAGTCGGCTTGGATCTGGGCCAAGGGTGGGTGCTGTTCTGAACGGGAAATCAGTTTTACCATCTGCACCCAAGGAACTTCTTTTTCTGATCATTTGTTAAAGCTTTATTTCCCAGGCACAGAGTGAATTTAATTAATTTTGCCACCACCATCCCCTCCTTAGTAAATTTCTCTCACACGTGGATTCACTAGGAAATTGAATTTCATCTCTAGAAAGCAAAGGAAGCACATTTAACTACAGGATGAGAGATTCGTTTGGTGAAAGCCTTGTGATTCTAGTCAAAATGAAAATGCCTGTCAAACTCTAATGGGACAAGCTGAATGCAATCCAATGACATTGAACGCAAATTCTGATGTCACAGGCCAGGAGATTCAGCATTTCTCACACATCCCTAGGTGATGCAATGTTATTCGTGTATCTGTGGCATCCTTTCAGTAGGAAGGAGCTAGAAAACATCAAGACATCATTTATTATCTCATTTTGCTGCTAAGTCATTGCTGTAACCTGGGAATTCTTCTTAACTGGACCTCAGTTTGCTCTAGCATAAAATGTTCTCTTGCATCCCCCTCCTACAAACACATCACCTCCTAGAAAGTGTAGCTCTAGCTTCTGCTACTCATTAATTCACCCATTCTATCGGCAGACATTTATTGAGCCCCTATTAGGTGTCAGGCATTGAGCAAGGTACTGGATGATTTAGTATAGATTAAACCAAACCCTTGCACTAAGAAATCAATTCAGGGAGAATCAGGCAGTAATAATGTGCTGTCATGTGTTCTCTAAAGCTGTTTAAGAAATGATGGAGAGTACACAGTGGGCTGCAAATCTAACTCTGCTTTCAAATCCCACGGAGTCAGGGCAGGAGAAAGGTATCATCCTTTTGGTTCTCAGACTAGAATAGGAATTGCATTCACCAGAAAGCTGGCTTAAAGTCAGTTCTGTTGCTTACGGTCTTGGTCTTAGCACAGCAAACACTGGAGCCATGATGGCCAGGGGTTCTCAGAGTTATAGCAGCAATGGTTCTATTCTGAAGGAGGCAAGCAGAAAAACTGCCCAGAGCCAGTGACAGCCCAGAGAGGACTGAAGGATGAATAGGCTTGTGAAGTGGATCTCTTAGGGGCTGGTGTGTAGGGAGGCAGGTGGATGGTTCAAGCTGAGGTTACCAAGGGATCCAAAAACACATTGCTCTATTCACTAAGTACTTTCTAATAACTGTGCATATAACTTTATAAAGATAATTAAATTCGAAATTCCCTGGGGGAACATAGATCTTTAAAGGAATCATATGGACATTTCATTTCCTCTTGGAGGTCAAAAGGAAGTTAGGCTTCCACCTGGGTTCAAGTCTGCCTACCAGCAGCTCGGCAGCATTCAGAGTTCATGCACACAGTGTTCGTTCCATTTCTAGCAACCCTACAGTGTAGGTGTTACTACCATCCCTTAGATTAAAGACCAAAGCCCAGAGACATTAGATAAAACAACCAAGATTATTAACTGGCAAAAGGCAGAGCCAGTGTTTGATCTCAGCTTTACTGAGATCAAGTTATGTACTTTGGAAGTTTCATCTGTTTATTTCAAAAGAATATTTCTCATACTTACTCAATGATTAGACTTGCCTAGAAAACTTGTTAAAACTGCTGATTCCCAGTGCCTTCTCTGGAGGTTGAAAGTCTATGGGTCTGGGGTGGGGCCAGGGATCTGTATTTATAACCACTGAATGCACTCTACCTCTCTGTGTCTTATCTTTGGGAAAATGTGAGAAATACCATTACCTACTATAAAGGGTTGAACAGCCCCCCCCTCCAATTCCTGTCTACCCAGAACCTCAGAATGTGGCCTTATGTGGAAATAAAGTCTTTGTAGATA
This sequence comes from Graphiurus murinus, assembly GCA_004027655.1. Taxonomy (NCBI): domain Eukaryota; kingdom Metazoa; phylum Chordata; class Mammalia; order Rodentia; family Gliridae; genus Graphiurus; species Graphiurus murinus. Next base: position 92,333 of record PVLC010001369.1, read on the forward strand.
CAATCAGTTAAAATGACATCACACTGAATTAGGAGGGCCCTACGACAAATGACTGGCATCCTTACATATAAAAAAAAGGGAAACCAGGCATGATGGCGCATGCCTGTCATCCCAGTACTTGGAGAAGCTGAGACAGGAGGATTGCAGGTTCACAACCTGCCTTAGGAATTTAGCAACTTAGTAACTTGGTGAGACTCTGTTTCAAAATAAAAAAAATAAAATAAAATAGGGCTGGTGGTATAGCTGAGAGATAGAATGCCTGTGGGTTCAATTCCCAGACACACACACACACACACACACACACACACACACACGCACGCAGAGTGATAAAGCAAGGGACATCAAGGATTGCTGGAACCACCAGCAGCTGGACAGGTCAAGGAAGCATTCTCTCCTAGAATCTTGGGAGGAAGCATGGTCCAGTCAACACTATGACTTTGAACTTCTGGCCTCCAGAACTGCTAGAGAGTACATTTCTGTTGTTTTAAGACACCCAGTATGTGATAATTTGTGATGGAAGTCCTAGGAAACTAACATTCCTGCCATCTAGAAATTTTAGGGAAATAATTATCATCATAAACTAACATTTAAATATAAAAACTAGTAACAGTGATTGCTTCTGGAGAGGAGAACCAGATGGTTTGGACACAGGAATTAAAAATAGACTTACTTTTCACTGCATGTACTTTATGCATTTTGACTATTAAACCATGTGCATGTATTATTACCTGAAAAAATAAGTGAGCATAACATTAAGTAAATTATTAGTGATATCCTAGAGCAACATGTAGGTTATTGGGGACTGAAGCTTCCAATCAGAAATCTGATGGTTTCTTGCATTCCACCAAAAAAAATAAAAATAAAAAAAAAATAAAACACCCAATCATATTAATGCCACTAAACATTAAGGTATCATTCAGAAAAGTGACGTTTGGGGTCAGTATTAGGGGTCAGAATGAGATACACTTTGATTAAAAAGATATTAAAAAGATTAAAAGATATTGTTTAAAAAGCCTTTTAGGATAGAATAGAAGCTCTGCAAGATGACATAGAACTCCTACAAAACAGCAAAGGTCAGAATCTTTTACTTCTTAGATTCTGAATGGGAAACCCATATATTCTCTATTTTATGTCCAGACATGCACTTAAAGAGGTGAAATGCCTTTTTTTTCATACAACATTGAGTTAAAAACATGAGCAATTCATTCATTCATTCAATTTAGTGTGTGTGTGTGTGTGTGTGTCTGTGTGTGTGTGTGTCTGTGTGTGTGTGTGTCTGTGTGTGTGTGTGTGTCTGTGTGTCTGTGTGTTTACTGGGGATCGAACTCCCAGGGGCATTCTACCTCCAAACTACATCCCTAGCCCTATTTAATTGTTTATTTTGAAACAGAATCTTGGTAAGTTGCTGAAGCTGGCCTCTAACCTGTGATCCTCCCATCTCAGCCTTCCAAGTATTAGAATTATAGGTATGTGCCACCATACCTGGCCTCAATTTAATGTTTATTGTACTTATTATGTTCTAGCACTACATACAGAGAAGAATCACATGACTTCCTGGGCTTTTCCTGGGACTATTTACCTTCAAACCTATTCCTTGTACTTTCCCTGTCTTTGCTCAGTACCACAGGAAGAATTATTCCTTAAGAAGTCTGTGTCATATGGTGTCTGCCAAGAGGATGCACTGAGAAGGACTGGGGGGCAGGAGGGGGGAAAACCATGGCACTCCTGATCCCACTTAACCATCTCACATGGCATCTTTAGCAGTATCTGCATCTTCTCTATGCTCTAGCTCACTGGATAGGCCCATAGTGAGTTCAGGATTTGTGGAATGGTCCTGCACACCTATTCCTACTTTATTTCTTTAAAGTAAGTGCAATCGGCCCTTCCTGCTATCTCCAGCCGCTGGGTGGCCTCACCATACCCTGTTGTCTTTTAACTCTTCCTTTACCAGTGAAACCAATTTCCTGCATTCAATTCTATCTGTTGAAAATTCCCACATTCATCTCTTTTCTTATCTGGACCTTGACTGAAATGCCTTTGTGGACTGGTCTTCAATCTCCTGTGGTTTTAAGCCATCTTCAGGCTATGCAGGTCAATGGAGGGAGAGCCAGGCACCCTTGAACAGCACAAACTCTGTCAACTTCCCAGAAGTACCTGTAGCTGGGGCCTTCTAGCTCCATTCTAAATTGGAGGGAGGGGAATACTGTCCTGCCCAAGGCCAACCACATGTTAAACTCTCTTCCCCACTAGTGCATCTAAGCTGGAGTTTAAGGCTCTTGAGGACAAACAATTCCAAGCCAAAAAAGCTGCAACTGCAATCTAAAATACTGATCATATGGACTCCCAACAAAGCTTTCCAGCTCTCACAAAGAGGTCGACAGACGCCATGGTGCTGGTTCCCTTGGAAAACAAAATTGAATATGCTGAACTGTGCTCCTAGTTGGAGGGATATTTTTCCTCATGAATGGTGCCTCGTGGTTTTTGCAAAGTAATATGCTGACTGAAGCAATCATTGTAAGGCGGAATTGCTCCATCTGGGAACTAGGACTATCTTGGGGAACTTCCAAGGCACTGCAAAGATCACAGCTGAAGAAATTCTCAGCATCTGTTTGGCCCTGCTCAAGGCAGCATGGAGACTGTAGGAATGGTGAAGGGGAAGCTGAGAAGCTAATCTCTGTCTCCCAGGACTTCCTAGTGTGTTCCCTTTCCTTCATCCATCCATCAGTCCGTCTGTCCATAAGTACATCCATCCAATGAATATTTACCCAATGCCTACTCTGAGCCAACTAGTCATTGGCCTGGGTATGACGAGAAAAAGCAAATGAGGCTGCTAGACCAATGGAGAGAGATGCCAATCAAACAAAGTCACAGATAAACATAAGGCTATCACACAGAAATAGCTATTAAGGTAATACATGGAGACTCCAGTGGGGAAGCTTATTCCAGAGTTGCTGAACAGCATCAGGTTGTGGGTTTCTTTTGGGCCCCAGTGATGTGGGTGAAGACGCAAGGACATCTTCAATGAGGTACGATACTTTTCTCACCTTCTTATAGTTTCACAGCTCATGAAGTACTTTAACACCCATTATCTCATTTGATTTATACATGGATACTGCAATGACAAGACTGAAATAAAAGGAAGTTTGTGAATTATAGTAGTGGAAACCAATTGAGATGAAAGCATGAGAGAAAGGGGGAAGTTGTGAGAGCAAACAAGAAAACTGGCTTCACGCCTCTGTTATTTCTATAACCACCTGATGGTTCTGTCTTTAAATGCAAGTAATAGTAATCTAGGAAGGCAGAAGAAATGCCTAGAACATAAGTTCTAGGATGTTAGCTGTGGCAGAGTTTGGTTATGGTACAGCTATCCCTAGCTTTGCTGAGGTAAACAGAGGTAAGGTTTCCTTTTCAACAAAGGTATCCTCTAGAGCCAGAGGGAAAGAGGCTAAGCCACCAATAGTAACAGTCTCTAAAAGCAACAGCTATACATATAATAACAAAGAATGCTTTTCAAATGTTCTAAACGGTCCTTCATCTGGTTCATTGACTGAAATGACTTCAAATACTAAGGAAACAATATGGTAGCTTTTAGGCTCCATATTTTAAAATATATAAAAATGGGAAAAGAGGAAAAATTCATTTACTAAAAGTGCTTCACTTTGCCGGGCATGGAGCCACACACTTGTAATCCTTGTACTTGGGAGGCTGAGATAGGAGGATTACAGGTTCAAAGACAGCTTCAGCAATTTAGTGAGGCTCTCAGAAACCTAGTGAGACCCTGTTTCCAAATAAGAAATAAAATCGGTCTTGGGGTATAACTTGGAGGTAGAATGCCTCTGGGTTCCATCCCCAGTACCACCAAAAAAAAAAAAAAAAAAAAGCTTCACTTCATGAGAATTACTGGTGTCTCTCAGTAAATTCAATTGGACTGAATTTCTTAATATATTTATATGATGATGGTATTAGTCACTCTTGGCTAGGTTTATAGAAACAAGGATGTTTTTGTAGGCAACTAATTGCTTAACTTAGATCCCTTCTGCTTATGTTTCTATTCCTGTCACTATAACCTGACTGATAGTATTTGCTAAATATCTAACAAATTTCTATCTGAGAACTCTTAATTATGAAAGTAAGTGAACTTGAACCTTTGGGGATTCTAAGTTAGATCTAAAATGAATCAAAGTATATATTTGTTTGAAACCTCATATTTTAGCTTTAATAATGTAAATGAATTCTAAATATTCTCTCAAAACTCAGAATAAATTCATGTTCCCGGAAGGTGTACCTTTTTCATTCTGTGGCTTTATATATTCTCTTGTAAAACCTATCTTATATACTCATATACTTTGAAAGGCATGTTAAACCGTGTAACAATTTTGAAAGGTAGGCCTTATAATGCCTATCTTATTAACTCCAATTTAGAGAAGTAAAATAAAGTGTTCACATCAGGAAGATCTAGGTTACAAACTTGTGTCCTTCTGTTTTTGAAGCTACGTGCTTTTTCCTCTGCAACATATAGACTTCTAAGACAGCAATAATTCTCAGCTGCTATGAACATTGTTTTGTTGTTGCTGTTTTACAATAGATACCACATTGCTTTATTAAATAGCATTCTATTTTAAGATCTACTGGGACTTACAGAAAGAAAAGTGGTGTCTGTTATTGGATTAACAAAGAGCTTTTACACAAAGATTGTGTCTTTGTGTGTTTAGTTTGCTTTTATCTTATCTTGATTTTTCAAATGTAATACCTAGATTAGAAACTTCCAGTAAATGGCTTGCACGGAGTAGTGTATGCCAAATGATGATCCAGTGTCCCTGAGTAGAAAGTTTGGGAAGGCTGCATATATATATTTTTCCTATCTTCATTGCTACAGTCTACATATCCTTCTCTCATCATGAATGGCTTTGCAGAGAGGCAGACCTAATATGTATTCCCTCCTATTGAGTATAGATGTGTACCAGTGTCTTCATTTTCTTTTCCAATACTTGGTACTATCAATCTATTTAATTTTACCATTCTAATTTGTGAAATAAAATCTCATTTTAATATGCAGTCTCTTAATTAATAATGAGGTTGAGTCTATTTTTTTATAATAGTAATTGTTGACAACAGTTATTGGATGTATAGACCATGACAGTTATTTGCTAAATCCCTTAAGGTGGACTATACCTTTGTGAAGGGGGCTATTTAAATATGCTCACTTTACAGATGAAACTAAGGCAGAGAGAAATCAGTGACTTCTCAAGGTCACACAGCTAGGATGTGACAGCCTGGATTTGAATTTAGTTAGTCTAAGTCTGGAGCTCCATGCTTTAAAATCTATGTGTTATAGTACCTTTTTGATTTTCTTCTAGTTTTTGTTTTGTTTTGGTACTGAGGATTGAGCCCTGGACTGTTCTACCTCTGAACTACATTTTCAGCCATATATATTTTTTTCTTTTGAAACAGGGTCTCACTAAGTTGCTGAGGTTAGTCCCAAACCTGAAAACCTTCTATCTTAGCCTCAGAAGTACTGGGATTACAGGTATGCATCACCACCCCCAGCTCTTCTGTTTTATTTATGTAGAAACTTGATGAAAATGTATTAGCTAAGTCAGAGTGATAGTTTTCAATTGTATTTCCAAAGCCTTTTGAATTTGTAGCACCCGGAAAGACCAACTTGTATGGAGCAACATGAAATGACTTTCATAATGTCTAAAATTGCTCAAACTTTTGTGAAGAGAACTATTAGAAACTATTTCATATGTCTTATGTATGAAAATGGAGAAACTTCTTGTTCTTCTTTCTCAATGTTCCTAAATAGTAATTTACACAATGTTTATGAGATTTTAAAATAAGCTTTTAGTAGTGAGACCTATTTAACATATTCCTTACAACTTAAAAAGCTCATAATTTTATTTTTCCAAGATGGAGTTACTGAAAATATTTTAATCTTTGAGAGTATTGCATAAATTTAATTGGGAGAAAACATTTTGAATATTAGTTTTAAATAGAGCTTTTATTAAGTCCATTTAGCTTATTGTTGGTATAAACCAGTTAGCTCTTTTCTCTTCCCGATACAGAAAAAGCTATTAGCATTTGACTCAAAATGATATATTTGCCAACCTATAAAGGATTCAGAAAGAAAAGGTGAATGAAGAAAAGAGAAACATCTGCAGAACTAGAAGAAAATTACTAAAATACATGCTTTATGTTGCTGGTTACCTGTGAACAGCACTATTGTAACTGTGTACGTAGGTACAATGGTAATAGATTTGTGAAGCTTGGAAACCTGATGCAAATGGAAGCCAACAGGATCCTGGGATTACTGTGATAGCAGCAGGAATATTTGGGTTCAAATTTCCACCTTGGCTCATGCACCCTGTTTTATATGCCACTCTACTTTTCTTCAAACCTAACAGCAGGTGGAGAATTGTGCCATCCAAACTTATTGGAGTATTTCTATAAAACCATATGTGGCCTTGGTAGGACTCTACACCTTTTTAGTGATTCAAAGCCTGTCTCTGTGTTTCCTGGAGAAATTAATCTAAAGATGCTATTTGCAAACTGACCCAGTTCTTCAAACTGTCAGCTACTATAGATACAGGATCAGACAGAAACGTATAAAATCATGGTGTGGTTTTCATCTACTGAAACAGCTGTTTTATCATTTTCAACTCAATATTTCACCCAGGTTTTCCTGGCATTTAATAAAACTATCTAAAAATTCTTAACATATTTTCATGACGCTGGAAGAATATTTTGATACTCTTAGTGGAGCTGAATGTTTTTCAAAGAAAAGAGAAACAAGAAGAGACAACATTGTTAAATATCTACTCTGTCCCAGGTATTAGGCAAATAGCAACTTATTATAATTATTGCTATAATTATTATTAATTTGCTGTGCTGGGGATATACCCCCAAGGCCTCAGAAGATTCTACCACTGAGCTAAATCTCCAGCCCTTGACTTATTTAATGCTAAAAATAATACATACCCAGAGATACTATCATTCTTGTTTCATATGTGTAAAAAAATTAAGAGAACTTAAATTGCCCCAAATTACCTACATGATAAATAGAAAACCTAGTAATCAAATCCACGTTGGTGTGGCTTGAAAGTCAATCATCTTTTCATGACTGCACAAGGCATGCAGTAAAAATTATTGCCAGAGTGCTTGAGAAAACAGCTCCAGGAATTCTAACTTCTGGATCTAGTGTTCGGTTTCCAGGTAACATGAGGAAACATTTTCCGATTGTCTGAGTGTTTAATAATACAGGCAATGAAAACAAATTGCACTACTTGGAATTTGCTGGGTGTTTCAAAACAGTGATGGGGAAGAGGGCTTTACTCTAAGTGGGGAGGAAAGTGCACCACATTGTAAGTGAAAGTGGCACACCGAAGGTAAGTAACATAGCATTTTAAATGGGAGCAAATTAATGTTGAAAAGGTTTTGCAGCAGCTTAGAGTTCTGATTCCCACTGACGAATAGTGACTGCAGGAATCGACCTGCTTCCCCCCCTTATGGCTCACTCTGTCTGTGTGAAGCCTCTTTGCAGATACTTCTCTGTCAAAACCAGCTTGGGGTGGCAACAGCAGTCCTCTTATCTACCCCTTCTCTAGCCACAAGTTTGTCATAATGGAAGAAGAGGTTCCCGCTTGACTTCCTACACTTTTCAAGGAGAGTAAAAGAGTCCATTCCAAGCCCATTCCAGAGCTGAGCTGCCCTGTTCTCTTCCCCGTATGGGCCCTTTGCAGCTTCCAGCTGGACTGAAATGAACTCCTGTTTTATCCTCAGAGCCTCTTGATTGTTCATTTTGTATCAAGCTTACATCATAGCCGGGCGTGGTGGCACACACTTGTAATCCCAGCATTCGAGAGGCTGAGACTGGAGGATCCGGGTTCGCGGCCAGCCTCAGCTACCTAGTGAGGCCCTCTGCAACTTAGTGAGACTCGGTTTCAAAATAAAGAATAAAAAATAGGGCTGGGGGTGTAGCTCGGAGGTAGAATGCCCCTGAGTTCAATCCCCAGTACTGAAAAAAAAAAAAAAAAAAAAAAAAGCTTACATCATAGTGGTAATAAGAAATCTTTATCAAGACTCTAAGTGAAGCATGGCACTTCTTCATTACACAGGAACCCACACATACTGATTTGTGGCTGTCCTATCCAACAAAGTCAGGAAATGAAGTGTCCGGTATTAAAGTTTGGATCTGGAATGCCCCCAAAGCCTCATGTGCTCACAAGTGGGGCTTTAGGAATTGATTGGATCATGAGGGCTCGGACCTCATCAATGGATTAATCCACTGATGGCTGAACAGACTATTGGGAGATGGGGCTGCAGTTGGAGGAAGCAGTTCGCTGCAGGCGTGCCCTGGGGGGTTTTGTCTTCCTTCTGGCCTGTTCCTTTTTCTTTATTTTCTGGTTGACACGAGCTGAGCAGTTTTCCTCGGCCACACCCTTCAACTCTAATGTTTCTGCCTTGTAGCTGGCCAGCCATGGACTGAATCTTCTGAAACTATGAGTCAAAATAAGTCTTTCCTTCTCTGAATTGTTCTGGTCCAGTATTTTAATCACAGCAACAACAAGCTGACTAACGCACTGGGTTAACCACATATTCTTACAGCTAGTTGTTACTGACATTGTATACATCAGACTTATTTTCAAAGAGGCAGACTATAAATACCCTCTTGTGATTATTTTTTTTCTATTTTTGCATCTAGATTTATTCTCTGCCCTTCTTTGTCCTGTTCTATGCTCCAAGATGTCATATTCTGTGGGCTAAATAGCATTACTTGGGCTCTCTACCCCTTGGCCTCCATTTATGTGCAGCCAATTGGAAGCAACAGGAGATTCCAGGGCAGGAGAGAAAAAGAGTTAGAGTATTGACCTACTACAGCCCCAGCTGGGTCACTGCCCCTCTTCCAGATGCATGGTCTTCAAGTGACTTGCTCCCTTTGCTTCTCAGGCCAAGGAGTGATAACAGCATCCTGCTGTTCCTAGCTTTGAGTGCTTCCCCATCTCTTTTTGGTTCCTTTCACACAGCCTGCTCCTCTGTAAAAAAAAGTCCCTGAATTAAACAGTCTTTGGTTAATATTCATGGATAACATCTGTGTCCTTCCAGAGTTGACCGATACCATTGCAATTGCCTTTCTGTATTTAGTGAGTGATTTCTAGGTGATATTCTAAGATTTAGGGCCAACACAAAAGAAAAACAATCTATCTACCATAGAATTTAGATGATGAAAGCTATCTAAAAGTTGAAATTTGAGAAAAAGAAATAAATCTCAATTAGATTTAACATATCAGTAAGGTCAAAATTCCTATTCTGGTATTATTTAGGAGCAAAGGCAGTGTCTGTCAATAGATACATTCCTTTTATGTTCAAATGGGTGTTGTATTAAATGTGTCTGCAGTGGTCTGTGCCCCAAACCCTTTCTCCACTAAGGAAAACAAAATTCTACACATGTGTCAAAAGGAGGGAGGGCAGAGGATCTCTGTGAAGCCCCCTTTCCCATTGTAGAATTGCCAGTACAGGTAATAATGATTTGAATAGAGGATGCCTGCATGATAGCATTGGGGTTATTTTCAGAGGCTTCATTATCTCAGCTGGAAAATCCTGTGGCAGCTATTTGCAAACCAAATGGAGTTCAATTAATGTATCAAGAGCAAAGGATCAAGACCTATATTTTGAGAGTCAACATTAGCAAAAATCCTTCAGCACCCAGATGGTCAAGTTCAACCTCTCTGTGAGCTCTTAGAAGAGAGAAACTAAAATTTTCCTGGAATGGTACTTACAGGTACTGGAACAAGGTAAAATGAACTCTTATGGTACTGTGCATTGATGAAATCATGGAGCCATTTTGGTGAGCCCTCTCCTTAATTCTTTTCCTCAAGGCAAACCAGAGACAGTTTTTAACTAGCTTACTGTTGCTACAGAAACCTTTGTAATTTATATCCCACTGATTAAAAATGTATGATAATCAGTATGAATGTTGGAGTTTATTTATGAAGGAAAACAGATGTTCTTAAAAATAACAGGGCTATGAAAATGTTTTTTAAGCTCATTAAAATGAACCTCTTGGATGTTCCATTGTATACAAATATGGAAATTATGTAAGATTCTTATTGAGAAAAACACAGTGGCTTGGCCATTCATGTTAATTTCCTCTCCCTTATAAAGTTCTAGGAAAAAAAGATTACAGTAAACTAAGTCTAAATCCATAAGAGAATAAGAGAGATAGGAGTTCAATAAATGTTGGAGGGACAGAAAGCAATGGTAACTGACTACAGAATAAATGCAGAGTAGAGGCAGTTAATAACCTAAAGGTGCTTAGAAAGGATTCCAGCCAGGTGGGAGTCCCTGGCTTCTGCACAACTGTAGGGTCTCAGAACCCTGAGAGAAGGTTAGAGTCGAAAACAAGTGCCCTAAGCAAACTGTGCATGCTAAGCATTGGGACGTTCAGAATTCTGGCAGCCAGGTATCCTCCTAATTAACACTCCCATCCACACCCAAGGAAGGAGATTGAATGATTCTTTTCTAAGCAAATGAATAGACCCAGAGAAAACTTCTAAACATTTGACATTTGCTGAATTGGAAAGGGCCTCTTAATAAGGGAGGCTTGCCAAGCAATAACTCACATGAATTCTCACCATTGACAATGCTCACCCACACATATAAGTTTCAACAGGCTTCTTAGTCTCAGTCTAAATAATAAACAGATAACAAAGAATTTCCAGACATTTGAGGAAAATCTCTAACAGGGAAGGGGAAGATCCAAACAGGAAAACCCAATAAAACGTATTAATAGTCTACAAGAATTAACAAAATGTGGCATCCATAAAGCAAGGGCAAAATTCTATGGAAAAAGGAACATTCAGACAATAAAAAGAGGTAAAATATTATAGTTGAAATGTAAACTATACTCATGAGAAGGGCCAAAAATTAAGTTAAAATTTTTGATGGAAATAATGGAGAAAACCAGTCCAGGAGTTCCAATATCTTTCTAAGAGGACATGTAGAGAGAGAGATGACTGAGAACACAGAGAGGAAGACATTATCACATTAATATTGTGAGCAAAGTTCCCAGACCTCAGATGTGAATATCTAAATTGGTCTACAAATAAGCTACAAAATAAATTTAAAAACCCACTGCTTTTTAAAAAAATACTTTAGTTCTATTTGAATTTTAAACTACCTGCCTTTATTATTTTGATAACATTTAATTTTTTACTTAAGAGAGCTTTAGAAAGGAGTATTCAACTTGTTTTCTGAGGTCTGTTATGAGTATGACCAGGCAATGCCTTCTACTTTGTCTCACTTGCTATCTGTGCTGGAAAATAGTACAAATATTTAGGACTTGCTTCCTATTTCAAATTTATGACTAATGCAACTCAACCTCTCTGAACTTCCTCTTCCTAATTACCTTTAAAACAATTGCTGAAATATTACTCTACACTCCAATATCTAGGCTTCTCAAATGTGGAATGTGAACACTGTTTGATCAAACACCAGATCATCTCTCTTTTTAGACATAGCTCCTTCCTCCAATAATAAAATACTTCACTCAGGTTTGTTGAAATGTGAAGCAATTATAGAGATAGAAGATAGATAGATAATAGATAGTTAATAGATAGATGAATAAGTATGACCATAATCATATTCTTGGTTTTGAAGAACAGTCCAGAATTTCAAATGGAAGAAGACACTTGTTCAAAAGATAATACTCATATTCTTTGTTTTTAATTTTACATATGATGGTAAATGTTTAATTTATTTGTAAAATTATAGTTCAGAAACAGAACATTGACTTTTATAGCCAATTATAAAAGCTTCCTGCTTCAGAAAGCTTCCAGTTCTGTGGCTTTGCTGGGAACAGCCCAGTAGCAGCCCAGGTAGCAGCCCTCATGATCTGAAGTCTCTTGCCTGCAGCTCTCACAGGCTGGAGTTGCATGCTGGTGGTTCTATTGGTCTGAGGTCTCCAGAGTGGCTCTGCCCTGTGACACACTGGGCATCGTCCTAGTAGAGCCTCTCTGCAGTGACTTTGCCCCTGTGGCAGTTCTCTGCTTGGGTCTGGGGATCTCTGAAGTGCCCTTTGATATCTAGGTGAAGGTAGTCATGGACCACAGCTTGTATACCCTGTGCACCAGTGCAGATGGCACCATGAAGGTGCCACCAAGGTTTACCACCTGTGCCTACCAGGGGGGCAACATGAGCTATACCTGGGTTGCTTGAGCAACAAGAGAGACAGCCAACAAGCTCTGCACCATAATTAAAGAACAGAGTCTTGAAACTGCTGTTTCCAAAGTCCAGGCATTCAAAGATCTCCAGAATGCCTTCAGAGCCATTCTTCCATTATCTTAACGAATACTAGCACCCATACCTATCTCCTTACCAAAGCTGCACTTTGCTTCACACTTTATGTTCTCTCTGAACATAGTTTTTCACACTTTACAGCACGGTCAAGTTGAGAATTTCCAAGTGTTTAAATTCTGCTTCCCTTTTGATTGTAAATTTCCTCCTTAATTTGTTTCTCTCTTTTTGCATTTTACTGTAATCAGTCAAGAGAAGCCATAGCAAACCCTCAACACTTTGTTTACGTATGTCTTCCATCAAAATGCTTCTATGAAACACTAGGATATGAACACAAATCAGCCAATTTCTTTGCCAATTCATAACAGAGATGGTCTTTTCTCCATAGTCCAGTACCATGTACCTCATTTCCATTTGAGATCTCACCAGGAGTGCCTTTATTCTCCATATTTCTACCAACTGTCTGATCCAAACCATATAGGTAATCTTCAAGAAGACTGAAGATTTCTCTATACCTTTCTTCTTCTGAGCCTTGACCAGAGTCACCCTTAAGTCTCCTTTCACAGCAATGGACATGAAGATTCTTCCAGTCTCCACCCATTACCCAGTTGCAAAGCCACATTTACATTTTTAGGTACTTGTTATAACAACACACTGCTTCTCAGAACTGATTTCTGCCTTAGTCTGTTGAGGATTCTGTAGCAAAATACCTTACACTGAGTAACTTATAAATAGAAATTTATCACCCCTACCACCTCGAAGCTGGGAAATATAGCATCAGGCATCATTAGATTTGGCCTAGTGAAGGACCTGTTCTCATAGATGGCATCTCTTATATATCCTCACATGTCAGAAGAGGAAAACAGCCTTCCCCAAGCTTTATTTTTAAGGGTATGAGTCTCATTCACAAGAGATTGACTTTTTAACCTAATCATCTCCCAAAGGCTCCACCTCTTAATATACTAAGTTGGAGATTAAATTTCAACATATGAATTTTGGGGAAACACAAACATTCAGACCATAGCAGATAAAGAAACTGGGAATCGGAGAGATTGGATCACTTACCTAAAGTAAGAGAGAATAAATGACAGCATTGGGACTTAACCCCATATTTTCTGAATTTAAAGTTTTATTCACTGATACTAACATGTAGTTCATTTGGACCTCCATTTTTAAATGTGTCCATTTACTATAGTGCCCTTATACATTTGTTTTACATTTTTCTTCTATTTCCAAAATATATAGTCAATTGTGACCTCTCAACAATAGTTTTGGTTATGAGGCCATGCTAATTAAGAATGAAGAAAATTGAACAAGGAAATGCATGTTTTGTGAGCCTCTTAAAAGGAGAAACACTTCACAAGCTGACTTTCTGAAAAGAGAACCTCAAGAATCTTCATTCAGGATGAACTTCAGGATGCGAATTTTTCAAGTTTATAAATTTTAAACTTACTCAAAGTTTAATGAGTACAATTGAGAGATCTATCTAAGGTAGGAGGGGCACAATGTTCCCCTCAAACACTGGGAAAAGAAGAAATAAGATTAGACTAGTAAAATGATTATTCTTTTGTTGGCAATTACCAAAAAACTATCTGTAAGAGTGTAACTAAAGTATTGGAGATCATTTAAAACTCAAACAAGGTGACAGAGAGCAACTTCAGAGAGCCAGCACTGGAAACTGATTAAATTTGATAAGCAAAACTCTACTTCACTATTCTAATTCACATCAGAAGAAAGAACCCTGTGAAGTGAAGGGGGTTAATTAGCAATGAAAGGACAGGAGAGAGGTACCTGGGGAAGCCCCAGGCAACTGATGTATAGCCCAAAGGAGAAAGAGTCTTTTCACAGCAGAAATTTGCATAATGGTAACCTTGGCAAGGTTCTCTTCATCCTGGAAGGGGCGGAGGAGGCTTCCAGCTTCTTTGTTTAAAATATATTTCTTTAGGTCTATGAGCACCTCTTGTATTGAGTCCATACTCACCAAATTAACCTTTGTGACAATTAAATGTCTCAGGTAGCATGTCTACATGGAGAAAATGCACTGCTTAGGCCCCCTTGAAAGTCCATTAGCTTGAGTCACTTGGTGTTCTGGTACATCACTTCTGTTAATATCTGTCTTCCACTACAGCCCTCCCACGGTGAGAGGACATGAAAATCCTCCTTGTGAGCATTTCATCTGTTGGACAACTGCACTGGTCATTGTGAGTGGATTCAGGCTACTAGGTGAGTCAACCTCTAGAGATGGATCCTCTCTCATTATGCCACTAAATTGCGTTTCAGATCCTCTATGGCCGAATCTCAGGTGCTAGATCGTGGTGACATCACCGAGGGCTCTTTGTGGCAACGTATCCAGGTATCCTACAGGACTTATGAGAACACAACACTCTAACTCACTGAGTGTGCCCAGTGGAGCTTTTCCATTGGAAACCTGTCAGCACCTCTGTGAGTTTCTCATGTGTGCACCATATGCATGCATAAGGGTTTCTAAGAGCGGTTGTATATTCCTTTCCACACGTTAACTATAAAAACCCATAGGGACTCTGTTGGATAATAGGACCCTTGGTCATGTCTGATGCCTTATAAACACCCTGGTTGGTTGAGGCAGCTGCTCTCAATCCAGTAACAGGCTTGACTAAGGATGATCCTGGTTTCTTTAAGTTTCCTGCATCTGTCAGGATAGAAGTATACTTTTTTGTATTCTTTTATTCTCAAGACTATTTAATGAAGGTTTTTGTAAATACTTGTGTGTGTGTGTGTGTGTGTGTGTGTGTGTGTGTGTGTGTGTAGTACTGGGGAATGAACCTAGGGGCATTCTACCTCTGAGAAACACTCTCAGCCCTATTTTATTTATTTTTAGTTTAAAACAGGATCTTAGGGCCTCACTAAGTTGCTGAGGCTAGCTGTGAACTCAGGATCCTCCTATCTCAGCCTTCCAAGTATTGGAATTACAAGCGTGCACCACCATGCCCGGCTGTAAATAAATTTTTGAGGAGGTAAAAATACCAAAAATAGATAATAATATTATCTATCATTTATTAACAAAAAATATTTTTGAATGTCTACATTTATACTAAGCAAAGTTCCAGAAATATTAAAAGGAAAATATGGGGTGCCCCAGTCCTTGGGAGCTTTATAGCTCAGGGACTGGTCAGACATGTAAGAAAAAAATTGCAAGTCATTATGAAGAAGGCCGTAATGGTGGAGCTACCCACAAGGTGCGGTGGGACACTGATGTCCCAAAAGATTGCCTGCGTTGAGGCTTAAAGGGTGAGTGGAAGTTGTCAGGAAGGCAATCACAGGAAGTTTACAGTTCATTGAAGGATTGCTGGAACATAAAGCTGAGGTGGGAGAAGCCAGACAGGGAAGATCCAAAACCTAACATGGCTTTTATGCAATACAGGAGTTTGATATTAGTGCAGGTGACAAGAAGCCATTCAAATGGGTGAATTTCGAGTGTTTCTCATTTTCTTGGCTTGCAGGGTGTAAAGTAGATGGAGATGGAGAAGGAGCAAACTAGAAATAAAGCTCCTCATAGGAAATAGATCCAAGTACTCTGTAGGACTGAGGAAGTGGCCTGGACCAGCACAGTGGCTATGAAGGCAAAGATCTGAATATGAAAAGCACAAGACATGTAAAAGGCAGAGTAAAAATGCTGTAATCATTGGTAGTCATGAGCCGTGAGAGATGCTTGTGGAGCCAACGCCTGTGGAGTGACCTTTTTCACAGAAAGAGCAGTAATCGTGCCTGCTGTTCGATGGCTATTTCTATTTGAGAAATTGAGCATTAGAGGTTTTAATGCAAACTCTAAGCGGCTGTGTGTCACCAACCGAGGGGATTAGCCCCGAGATGCTGTGGCATTTGTCATTACTTCTTAGGTTTTAGCACCCAGGAGACCATTAACTCCTGGCTTACAGTTCAGGTGAACTGTTCTGCCAGGTGCTGAAGTCAGAGGCGATTGGGATAATGAGTCAGAAACTGGGCTTGGGGTCAGCCAGGCCTGGGTTGTAACCCAGGTCTACTGTTGGCCCCAGCTCTCAACTTCTCAGTGAAGTTTCACTGTCTATAAAATGGAGACTAGAATAGCTATGACCTAGCATGGCGATTTGGGGCAAATCAGATTCCTGCTTAAATTAATGCATATGTGGTGAAACTTGATATTCTACCACAGGTCCAGCTGACCACACAGTTCACACTCTTTTTTTTTTTTCCCTCTCCTTTCTCTTTTATATTTAATATGTGTACTGTTTTCATTATTATTTTGAAGAAGTGCTAAAATTTCAGCTTACATTTCTCCTTTAACCCAAGTGTTATTTTATGGATAATCCTTAAAAATCCAACAAGCAAGGCATTATGTAGTTTGAATTTGTTACTGATTTTCTAGTTTTATCCCATCATCATCAGAGGGTGGTGTTTGCATTATTTCTACTTAGTGGAACTTACTGTATTTTCTTTGTGATCTAATGCTTGATTAATTTTTTGTATGCTCTACATGAATCTGAAGAAAAAGTGTATCCTCTATTATCAGGGTACGAAGTTTTCAATGTATCTAGATCTACCTTATTAATTATGTTGCTTGAGTCTTTTCCATTCTGTTTATCTTTTGCCCTCCACCTGCCCTATCTTAGATTGAGAGTGGTATGTCAAACGATCTACTATGAGTCTGTGTCTATTTCATCTTGCACCTTCTGTGGTTTCTGCTGTGAAAGTCGCTGTTGTCTTATTTGGTACACATCCATACCTCCCGCAGGTTCCCTGTGAAGTTCGGCCTCAGCATGTATCAGTCCCTTCCTTGTCTTATTTTGTGCTCTTCAGCCTCTACTTTACCTGGTCACTTATCAAGATTAAAATCAATGCTTTCGGTTGCTGCCATTGGTCTGCATTTGCCTTGTGTGCTTTGGCCAGGCTCTGTGTTTTTTACCTTTCAAAGTCACTTTGTGTTGGTGTGTCTCAATTCAGCATGGAGTTGTATTTTGCAGATTTTACATTTCTGTCTGGTATACTATACTCTGCCCAGTATATAACTGGAATTCCATAAAATATGTGTTTCCTTTTTCTTTTCTTCAACCAGAGGCAAGTCTCACGGAGGAGGCCTCTTATGTCCTTGCTAACTTCAGTTTTGGACTGGTCTGGACCTGCTGTTTCCTCCTGGACCATCTGGCTTAGCTGGATCATCATTTACATTTTGCCCTGCTGGTTTTCACTTCCTAGCAGAGAAGGCTCTGCCTCTCCCACACAGGAGGCCCTGCAGATTCTCAACAGTGCACACCAAGGGCACTGACATAAAGGTTTAAAAACCCATTTCCCCTACTGGATTGACACACAACATGAAATTTCCAATATTTGATTAAGGCCTGATGTCTCCCAAAATATTCTTTAAAATACAATTGACTAACCTAAGAGAAATGTTATAGCAGATAAATCCACTCCTGGTTGGAACTCCAGAAATCATCAGCTCAAACTTTCCCCCCAATTAATTGCTGTTATGATAGCCCAGGAAGTTTTCCAGTCTGTTTGCATTTTCTGGAAGTGGGTAGCTGATGCCAGAGGCTGCCATCCATCTTTAGGTAGGGTTTGAAGCCCAGCTATATAATATACTGGCCATATGATGTTGCTAGCATGTAAACACTCTAGTCTCAGAGTTTTACCCATAGGATAGGAACAATGGTAGAAACTCAGAGGGCTATTCAGAGGACTAAGTAGGGCTATGAAGTCAACAAGTATGCATGCAATATGAAAGACTAGGCAGGTGATTAACTGAATTGCCTAAGCATGTCCATAGGAATGAAGAGGAGAGGTTGTTCCCATGTCAAAATAAATTGTAGCTTTACCTGCAGCGATGTGTGCCCAGTAATATCACTAATCCTATTTTTCTAGAAAAGCTAAAAATTTTAATGTGTATTTTCCCAATTATTCAATATAGGTACTAATAAAAATTTCTTTAAAACACTAGCTAGAGCATTTAAATAAGTAAAACCTTTCCGTGGGCTGGGTGCACCTGTAGGCTGCTAATTTGTAGTCCCTGGTCTAAATGACAAAGCATAAAACCAAGCACAAGATAAGCACTCATCAGATCAAAATCCATCACATCTGAAACCTCTGACATCAGATTCTTGGGATAAAGGACTTGTTTGATTAGGGAGGTAAGAGGCCAGGGAAGAGGAAACTCAGAGTAACCAAGGAATCAACTGCAGGCCCCAGAAATGGGCAGAAATCGAGGGGGGAGCAAAACAAAGAATAGAGCAGGAGCAAATCATCCATTAAAGGACTCTTCCTTCTCCTTCTGCCTGTTATGACTTCTCTTTTGCTCTGACTTGTTGGCCCTCTCATACAGCTGGCCAATCCCTGAGCAAATATAACTGGTATAGGAAGGGTAGGGGGTGGGAGGAGCCAGAAATTAAGATCCTATAGCCAGCTGGAGCCAAAAGGGCCCTAGCAACTTTCTTAGAGTGAGATTCCTGGGATGAGAACAAAAGACATTAAGCTGAGAGCCAAGGAAGCAGGATTTTTTCTGCCCCTGTTCCCTTTGGCTTTTCCCCATCAGCAATTCTAAATCGAGCCAAATATTTCCTATTAGGGTGGGCTGCAGCTGTCCCACACATGTTATAAATAAGGACCAGCAAAGCTGATCCTATTTTTAGCACTTTAATGAGGATATAAAGGTCACCAAGAGTCCTTATTCCCTAACTTGGTTGCTTATTCTCTTCTCGTTATATCTCTTATTTTCCTCCAGCATGCATATTTTCTGTTTATATGAGTTAAAGTCAATTTTTTGAGCAGGAAAGAGATAATATTCCAACATTTACTTCCTCTTGTCTGGACTCCTTCCAACTGCCATGGATTGGGTGATATATCTATTTTGTAGCATGCAGAATCATGCACAGACTTTGGGAAACAGCACCCCTGGCTTGGACTGGAGCCACTCTTTTTTCTCTCTTGAGCATAAAGAGAGGTTGAGAGTAGAAAACAGCTTTTGGACTTCTCTCATCTTACCCCACGGTTGAGTGCACGGAGGCCCAGAGAGACAGATTTGCTTATTACTACCTGACATGAATATAACTACGATTGTAGCCTATATTCATGGAAGATTTCCCATGCTAAGTACTTCACAGAGATTTCCTCATTTTACCCTCACCACCTGGTATTTATTTCAATTATTCACTTGGTAAACCACATAGACTGGCAGTGGTGTAGTCAGGAAAGACACTTGGGATCCTTATTCCAATTCCTTATTCCTTCCATTCTTTCCAGAGCTAGTTCCTGGTGTACATATTCCTCAAGAAGATAAAAGAAAGGAAGAAGGATGGAAGAAGAAAAAGAAGGAGACCTGGCTGGAATGCATGCACATTCTCTCAGCAGGGCCCTTTCATGCTATTCTTGAGGAGCCCGGATCACAAGCATAGTCTGGACAACACCCCCCTTAACTTCAGGGGCCAAGTTGCTGCTGAGAGACAGAGGCCCAATTCTGCTCTCATTACCTGTTTTCAGGGTCAGCCAAGGCCATACTCCGAGTGACATAGCACATTTTGAGGGGGATGCTTTTCCTGTCCCTATGGAAGGAGAAGCACTGCGATGACAGAGGGTCTGAGGAGCTGCCCCCTAGCCGAGGGGATTCAGGAGGAGGTGTTTCCCATCCAATCTCGGATACTGGGGATCCTTTCTTCACATAGGGTGTGGCTTCTCTCATGTACTTCACTGCAAGCAAAAAGAACAACAAGAGCTGTTAAGTACATGAAGGCTGAATTTCCTGGAAAGTCTGATTGTGTTTTTGAAAGAAACTTGCATTAGACAAGCTCTTCATGCCTGACCTCTTAACTTCTGAACCAGAGTCAGAATTTCTGTGTTTCTCAATATAATTATCATATTATTTAAATTATATACCAACATGGCCTTTAGAGCTTGCTATTAGTGAGTCTTGCAGTTTAGAATTACTTCTAGTTTTTTTTCAACTGTGGCAATGTTTATCTTTTCTGATTACAAGTTGCATTCTGGGGAAAAGACTGGAAACAAATGGGCAGAGAGTAAGAAAGCATAACTTAGGCTAAAAGCCATATTATTTAATATAGATGTCAGGAATCTGGCATCTATATTCATTTCCCATGATGTCATTTTTCTCTCCAGAGGCAAGGGTATGTTTTTTAATTTCATAGTGCTAAGAACATATATACAAATATATAAACATGAAAACATACTTTCTAGTGGTAAAAAATTGCAGTAGCAAAACCAGTATTTGTCAGGTTAAATAAATGGTAAGACATTTCTATAGTCATTTAAAAATGAGATAGATATAGATTATGGTGATGAGGAAAAACCTTTATGATGTATTAGTGCAAACACAAGGTAGACAGCAGTCTATATACTATAATATGAGTTTATGTGTATAAACTCATAAGTACATATGACTTTATAAATTATTTCTGGGTATATACACAAGAAAATATTAACAGTAATTAGCTCTGGAGAATGGAAAATAAGATCCAAGATGATAAAGAAATAAACCCTTACTATTCCTGGGCCTTATATAATTTTCACATTTAACTATATATATGCATATGACTTTTATAAACATTTTAAAAATCCAAAAATAGTATAAGAGCTGAGTGGAACAGAAATTCTGCTCCTTGGTATATTTGCCTTGATATTAGGAAGTTATTTGCCTATTCTAAATTTGAGCATTTGGTTCTTACACAGTTCTTACACCTGACAGAGCAGTCAGGTTCTTGGAACATGCAGCATGAATGCCTACGTCTTTCTCTCTGTCACCCATGCATTCTGGTTCTCTGCTGTGCTCAGGCTGTGACTAAGACCCTCGCAGGTATCTGTCACTACAGATGGCAGTGGACTGGAATGAATGAGTATAAACCTAGGGGCATTTCCTCCAGATCTTCAATGAAACAGTTCACAAACTAGTGGTTCCACTGTGCAAGACACGGAGCCAGGTTGAGGGTGGCCACAGAGAACAATATGTAGTTTCCATGGTTGAGAGTTACAACCTCATGGGTTAGTAGATGCTGTTGATATCCCCTCTGGATTCCTTTTACCTCCAATCTATAGAACTTTTCTTGGCTCAAGAGAGGCCACCAAGACTGGGAGACTGCAGAATAGCTGCCCAGCCCCTAGAAAAAAGCTAAGACCCAACATAAGACAAGTACACAAACTATGGTGCAAAATAGAGTGACTTAAGTTTTGTAATAGGAATACAGTACCTTGGAAGAACCCCTGAAAAACAAAAGAACCCAGGAGCATAAATGGCAGATCATGGTTCATGACATTTTAATGAGCAGTTAAGATATACCCAAATGCATATATATATATGGACTCAATTACAGGTATCAAAAACAGCCATACTAATACAAGGCAGAGGAGAAGTAATTTAGTACCAATGTACTTAAAAGAAGATTTCATGTTTTTAACTAAATATAAGCGCAATTAGGAGTACTGAATAGCTCCATGGTTGCCCCAAATCTGTGAGCATAGGTTATAGTTACAGATGGAGAAAGATTGTTGATGAACTGTTTATTTTAAGGAATATTATTGTTTTTGGGGCATTGTATTGAAAAAGGAACACAGATGTGCCTAAGAACAAAAGCATAAAATTTAGGGGGACATACTTAATCTATGTAAAGTTAGAATCATTATCTTGTGAAGATAATTTCTTTTTTCATTTCTAAATCTGATTTAGTAGAAGCTAGAGCCCTGCTTAGCTTTGTATGTTGTAGAGTTGTACTTGTTGGTATATAGGCAGTTCAAGTATCAGCTGAGATGGGTTGAAGATTTTCCATTGTATTGTTATCCCTCTGGCTGGGATTCAGTATGAATATTTAGGAGTGAGAATCAGGGATGCATCATGGAGTAGGTGGCACTTGAACTTGGGTAGCTAAGACTTTAAAAAGTAGAGATAAGAATAATAATCCCTCTATTAAATAATGCACTCTGATTTACAATTTTTATTGCAATTCTATAAAGAAAATTGTACCTCAAGTTGAAAGGGGATAAAGAAGTAGCATTTATGATACACTTGCCAAGTATTGAACCAGGTGTCTCAAGTATCTTCTCATGCTTAATCTTTGAAATTACCATTTAAGGTCCTGGTTTATACTTAATAAGGGAACTAAGGTCTAGAAAAGATATATATAAGGTATATTTTATTTATTGAGTGTCCATGTGCCCACAAACAATTCAAGAATAAAAATACAACTCTAACCCTTTAAGATCCTGATATGAAGAAATGCCTTGCTTGTATGGCTGTTCTAATTCTGGTGAATGCTAGCAGCTTTTCATAGTTTATTGCTTACAGGTTAGTATTATCATACACCCAGCATAGTAATGCTCAGAAATTTATCTTACATGGAGTCTTGTGGCTAGTCAGTGGTGAAGCTAAAGTTTGATTAACTAGAGACCATATTCTTTCATGAAATCTAGCTCTACTACTTAGATGAAGGATGCAAAATTGCAAGCTAATAGGTTTGGACTTTATGAGCAGTAGTGATACAGTGGTCTATGAGCAAGAGAGTGGTAAAATCAAAGATCAGCATTAGAGATAACTTCTGTAAAGTGACATTGTGTGTATTTAAGGGAAAAATATTAGAAATAAGCCCATAATTTCCAGGGCCACATGAAGGTTACTGCCAGAGACAACACAAACAACATTCTTAATTATTTACTTAAGATGTAAAGAATCATAGAAATGATACACACTTAGGCAGAAGCATGGGGAGTATAGATAGTCTTTGCCTGTAAACAAATATTTACCAAGTAACCACTACCTATGTGGCATAGCACTAGGGAATTTATAAAGGAGAGACAACATAGAAATGCCTTGAAGAAAGTGTAGCCCATTCGGAATATTCAAAATAAAGCAATCCCATTAACTGATAAACTGAAAATAAAGACAGAGAAAACAAGTTAACAAGATAGGTGTGATAATTTAAAGATTTATTAATTTAGTCAAATTTTATCAGTCACTTTTCATGTTCTAAGGACTGTGTTGTCCATAAAAGTTGATATGAAATGACTCCTGATTTAAAAAGTTTAAGTCAGCAGGACTTGAGAGGCTGAGATAGGAGGATCACAGGTTTGAGTATAGCCTAAACAACTCAGCAAGACTCTCAGAAACTTAGTGAGACCCTGTTTCAAAGAAGTAAAAAAGTCTGGGTATCTGGTGCAGAGGTAAAATACTCCAGAGTTGAATACCCAGTATAAAAATATAATAGAATAAAAAGGTTAACCCCAGAATGGAAGAAAGATGACATGAATGCTTGTATTAAATTTTTTTTTTTTTTTTTTTTTTTTTGCGGTACTGGGGATTGAACTCAGGGGTGTTCTACCTCCGAGCTATACCCCCAGCCCTGTTTTTTATTCTTTATTTTGAAACCGAGTCTCACTAAGTTGCGGAGTGCCTCACTAGGTAGCTGAGGCTGGCCGCGAACCCGGATCCTACGATCTCAGCCTCCCGAATGCTGGGATTACAAGCGTGCGCCACCACGCCCGGCTCTGTATTAAATATTAAATCTGGTTTAAGGAGGCCCCAAATACCATGAATCTATAGGAGACTAATGGAATCATTTGTAAATCCTTTTTTAAGAAAGGCAATTTCATTCTAAGCTTGAAAGAATCCCTGTGAATCATTTTCAAGGGCAATGAGCTGACATAACAGTGAAGAAAATGGTGTACACAAGGAAACAAGGCACCATGAGCAAGCACTAGCACAGAAACCTGACCGCAATAATAGTCTCATACACACTAAAAAGCTACAAGTATGTTTATAGGAACAAAGAAAAGCTTGAGAGAATCTTCCAGAGATTATTAAAAAATAAAGTGATCTAATGGATTATTGAAAGAATCAAAGAGAATGTCTAGTAACAAAAACAAGAACAGAATTAAAACTTCAACAGACATGTCAGAAGAAGGATTTAGTTAATTGTGGACAAGAAGAATTTATACCGAGTGTGGCACAATGATACAAAACAAGGAAAACATGAAATAGAGATTATGAGATATGAAGGATGAAGCGAGAAGGTCTAATATATCAGTAAATGGAGTCATAGAAGAGTAGAGTGGAGAATGTAGCAAAGCCCAAGAATTTTCCTGATGTGAAGGTATCAACCCACAAGTTCTAGAAGCCTGACTTGGCTTTGTTGAAAGTTCTTTGAATTTCATCATCAAGACAAATTTAAATAAAATATCATCCCTCCTTATACTCTGAGTAGGCTGAACAATATAGTTTTCTTACAACCTATATTTCTTCTGAGAGATTTAGATATCACCTCTGCCTTTTATTAGTGTGAAAAACATTAGCAAAATCCTTAAATGAGTCGTGAGTCTCTGGCAGAAAAGAAAAAAAAAAGACTCGCTGAAGTCATGGAATTTCTTTCCATATCTATCCTGAGTGAGAATAAGTGGCTCTACATATCCCTGTTTAAGGTTCCTTTGTTCAGGAGTACTGTTTCTTTTTAATAGGTATAAAAGATGAAGAAACTTGTTCTTTGTATAACAAAGAAAGTAAGAAGTCATTATCACTAGATTTCTTGAACCACCCATAATCTCTGGTCAGAAGGAAGTAATGATATTATCAAAATGTCTCTTCTTGCTGGAAGAGACTCCACATAATTTATACAGCAGTTACAAGCAAAATTCTATGTTCAAGCAATTAGTTCAGTATTCTCCAATTCTTGCTTGAGGCCTGAGGCTAAGTACCCTCAGGAAGAGAGATAGAACAGTGCAACCATGATTGGGGGTGAGAAAACAGTGTCTCTAACAGAAAAGGGAAAAAAAAAAACATGAATGAAACCTTTTTGTGGTTCTCTGTGCCTTATATCCTGATATTTCTATATATTTTATTCATAATAGTAAGTATAGTGTAATGTATGGAAAGGAAGGTGTTACCTAAGAGATTAGTCTGCAGTAGTTATTCCAAATTAGTGTATTAAACAATATAGTGGTGTTGTTACTCATTTGCTACAATTTTAGAGTAAAAAAACAAGGGATACAAGGGCATTTCTGGTCCCCGAGGTTGCAGAGACTCAGGTTTCTACTCTCTTTTATTACACATCCCTCATATGCCACCTAGTGATCCAAGATGGCTGCTTGAGTTCCACCCATCATGACCAAATTCTGTCAGCAGGAAGGAAGAAGTGAAGAACACACCATCTTCTTCCTTTAAGACCACATTTTAGAAACTGACATACTACTTCCGCTTACAACTCATTGGCTAGAACTTAGTCACAAGACCACTTCTATATGGAAAATAAACTTAATTTTTATTTTGATCATCTCTGTGGCCACCCAGCAAGAAACTAGTGAGGAGAAGAGGCTATTATTAAACTAGAAGTAGCAGTAGCAGTAGCAGTAGCAGTAGCAGTAGCAGTGGAAGTAGCAGTAGAAGAAGAAGAAGAAGAAGAAGAAGAAGAAGAAGAAGAAGAAGAAGAAGAAGAAGAAGAAGAAGAAGAAGAAGAAGAACAACAACAACAACAACAACAACAACAACAACGAGAAAGATGTCAGGGGAAAACGCTCAGCTTTTGCCACAAGAGTACATGCCTAATTCAGAGCCTAATAAACTCAATTTTACAACACATAAATACAGGTAAATGTGTTAAAGCAATCAGGAAAAGCACAATAACTCTGTTCTATGTATTTCTCTAAGTGTTTCTTGCACATCAATTCCTTTGATTCTCACAACAGCCTATGATACCAGCATTATTAACATCCTATTAACATCCTTCTTTTACCAATGACACTGAAATAGGGATGAATAGAGTCATAAGTCCAGGGTTATAGTGCTAAAAGATGGAGAAGGCATGATGCAAATCGAGGCCAACTGGCTCCAGAATCTTTAATCTTAACCATGAAGGAATTTTATTTTCTCACACTTCCTTTTTTTAAGTGTGTGTGTGTGTGTGTGTGTGTGTGTGTGTGTAATCCAATGTTTTTACTCGTTGGGAGAAAACATCCAATTAAGGGGCTGTTGCCTGTAACATAAGAGAGTTTGATTTTGTAAGCCTGAACTATTAAACTATGGCATTTCAATAAACGCCTCTTAAGACATCATAATGTGTATTCATAATAGAGGGTTTAACCTGGCAGAACTGAACAGCTAGTATCTGCATAATTACACCTCCATGTGCTTACAGACTGTAATTTCAGGCAAAGGGCTGTTGAAACCAATCAGGAAGCAGCCAGACCCAGTTCAGGGCACCTAATAATCAGAACCAATTAATAAACCATGCCCTTTCTAGGCATTGTGAATTAAAAATTGTGATTGAGCAATTAAAATTCCAATCTTCAGTTGCATTAAAAAAAAAAAAAAAGAGGGAGGAGAGCTGTAAGAAGTGGTTGTCAAACAAGTAATCCACCAACTCACTTTCAATATGTTTGTAGTTTTGTATTTGAAGGGCAGACAGTTGTGAGGCTTTCAAAAGAACATCCAGTAAAGCCTAAGATTGCAAAGGCCTTGAGTGGCCACAATTAAATCTTTGTTGGGGCGGCCAGATGACATTTGAAAGGAAAAAGCACACACAGGCTACTAATGAGGAAATGCTTTAGGCAAATCCAATCAACTCGCCTACCAGGCTGATTTCTAAGGGGCCAGACTATCTGTTGGATATGTTCAAGTTTTCTTCTTAAAAATAACAACAACAGAAAAGGGATTCAGTTTACGGGAAGGAAAAGTAATATATCGTTACTCTAGGGGATGTGAGCGTGAAATGTGAATTTTCTAATGTCATGGAGGGGGAAGGGGATCAGCTGGAGGCAGGAAACCTGGGGATTCAGACCTTCTGTGAAACATCAAGTTGAGGACAGGCTGGTGGGATTTGCTGACAAAGTGCAGTATCACACTTTTCCTTAATAGCATTTTCCCAGGCCACCTTAGAAAGGAAAGATGCAGGGAGAGAGGTCATTTATATTTCCCAAAACAAAACAATAATAATAATAATAATGAAAGAGGCAATATAACTTTCTCAAAAATTATAGCTAATCTCTCAGAAGGCTGATGGTGTGGTGGAAAGAGAATTGGTCCTGGGAATCAGGGGCCTGGGTTACAGTTCCAGCTCTGTTGTCTACCAGCTCTCGAGCCCTGGGCCAGCTGCTCCACCCCCTGGATCTCATTTTCTTCACCTGTCAAGGGAGGGATAAGTTCCCTCCCTTCCAGTATTTTGTATGTTTCCTCAGGAAGCTATCTCTTCCAAAAATATTTCACCAAAAAAACTGTCTTACCTCCTCTGGCCATTTGTATCGTCACCAACGAATAACCCTGTTAAAATATGCACCAAATTCTGGACAAATGCCCAGGGTAGATGGCATCTTCTGACTTTATAAAACCCTACAGGCACCAAATAGGAAAATGAGCCCATCCTGAGGTTACATACTCAGGTTACCTTTTCTTTGGTTTGGCAGCATAGCCAAACCAAAGAAGAATCATTTTCATTCCTTTCCTAATATTTATTTCACTGCCATTCTTCGAGGTGGGTTCTTGAAGGTAGGATTTGAAAAGGCATTTGAACAATGGCAAAAAGGTTCTCAAAAGGTCAAGAGGACATTCAAGGTGACGGTGGAGTCACTCTGATGTGGAGTCAAGTGTAAAATAAAGTGGATATGACTTAGTTGAGTAATCCTTGGCCTCCATAGAAAAGATCATTTCAAAATTATCCTATTATAGATAAAGCAGGCATTCAATGGGACTTTTGTTAGTTCTTCAACAAAGCAAGATGATTGCCCCAGAGAAGACAGTGGACCCACGGAAAGTATCCTATTCTATGGGTAGTCCTATAGCCATCAGAGCACACAGATTGGCTATTCAGCAAACATTCTTGCCATGGGGAGGGCTCTAAATGTTGGACTGAACCACAGACTGGCTCCCTGCCTGGGAGGTGCTTACATCCCAGTGTGCAAGGGCATGATGGAAGATGCGGTAAAGAGAGACATTAAGCAGACAGGTAAAGGGCACCGCTCTGAAGTGACCTGCATAACAGGACTTAGGTCTGTCCCAGTTCATACAGAACCACCTGGCTCCTGCCTACTTCCTGTCCTCACTTTTAGCTGACAGGGGTCCCCATTGTTCACAGGTAAGCCATAGAGAAGTTCTGCTTAATTCTCTGAATGTGCCACCTTCTCTCCTACCTCTGTTCAGTCTCTTCTGCATGGAAGGATGCTTTTCTGGAAAACTCTTCTCTACATCCTCTCAGCCTCGCTTTAGGCAAGTGCTCCTCTTTTGAAATGCTCCTGACACCTCCAGACACACCCGCTTTCAAATCCAACCATGAAGTGTGGTGCCCTTCAGTGCTAGCAAACGGCATTAGGACCCTGCACACAGTGCTGATGGCTTATCCCATGCCAGGCACGACGGTGATCAATTTACAAGTATAGTAAAACTTAGGGTTACATGCAGTTATTTGTTTATACACAGATCTGTCTGGAAGAACCAGAAGGTCCTTAAGGTTGGCTGACTGGTTTACAGTGGAAGTTAAAATTCTGGACTCTGGAGCCAGACCTCACAGGTTCCAGTCCAGCTCTGCCATCTACCAACTGTGTGCTCTGGGGAAAATTTCCTTAATGTCTTGATACTTCCATATCTCCACCTGTACAATTAGGATCCATAGTAGTGCTCACCACAGAGAGTCTGTCTGAAGATTAAATGAGTCAACACACACCACATTCTTAGAATTTTTTTTAGTATATATTAGATACTCATTAGAGTTAGTAAAAATAAAAACTCGGCGACATGCCTATTCTTAACCATAATATGACAACAATTAGCACAACTGTCTGGCTATAAAACATGGAACTACTGAGCAATTCCCAATTTCTCACAGATTTGTTCTTTAGGAGGAAGAGTCATAACTGATCTTTATTCAAAATGAAGTAGCAGAGGCCAGAGAGGTCAATCAGTCTTCCACAATTACAAGTCCCAAGAGTAAAGACGGGGTCAGGAATGGCTGCGTTCCATCTTAAAGAATGTGGCTGGCAAGATTTTTCTGGAAAGAGCCAGATAAGAACTTTTTTTTTCCCTTTGTAGTGCTGGGAGTTGAATTCAGGGGCATTCTACCTCTGAGCTACACTCCCAAAGCCCTATTTTATTTTATGTTTTATTTGGAAAAAGGCTCTCATTAAGTTGCTGATAGCCTTACTAAATTGCTGAGGCTGGCTTCCAACCCGTAATCCTCCTGTCTCAGCCTCCCAAGTACTAGGATTACAAGCATGCACCACCATGCCCAGCAGTAGATAAGAACTTTTTTGGACAACATGTATCTTAGAGTCTCTGACAACTCCACATTGCCACTGTAGCACAGAACAGGTTATAGACAATATGCAAATATATTGGTGTGGCTACATTCCAAATATCACCTCTTTACAAGAGCAGGCAGCAGGCCAGATTGACCCAGGGGCTGTCTATTGCCAATGCTGGCTTTAGAGCAATAGCAATAACTAGCAATTATTGATTGCTTGCCATGTATTGGGCCCTGCTCTAAATGTGTGATGGATACTAACTAGCAATTCTATAAAGTCGGAATGTTACTGTGCCTACCTGACAAACAAGGAAGGTAGCTTAGAGGATGGAAATGACTTGCTCAGGGTCAACAGAAGGACGTGTCAGTGCTGCGATTGCACTGAGGCATCTAGCTCCAAAGCCTCCACTCCTCAAGCCAGGTGTGGTGGCACACACGGTTGTAATCCCAGTACTTAGGAAGTTGAGACAGGAGGATCACAGGTTCGAGGACAGCCTTAGCAATTAGTGAGACTCTCATCAACCTATGAGACCCTATTTCAAAATAAAAGTAAAATAAGAGCTAGGGGTGTAGCTCAGAGGTAGAGTGGCCCTGGGTTCAATCCCCAGTGCCACCAAAACAAAATCCATCACCAATCCATCACTCCATTTACTCTTTCCTTGGACCCTGCCTGCTGCTTTTATGCATGTGTTTCTTGAACCACAAACATTTTAGAAATCATGCTTTGAAAAAAGATCTATAGCTGGACATAGTGAGGCACGCTTGTACTCCCAGCATTCGGGAGGCTGAGATCGGAGGATCCGGGTTTGCGGCCAGCCTCAGCTACCTAGTGAGGCACTCCGCAACTTAGTGAGACTCAGTTTCAAAATAAAGAATAAAAAATAGGGCTGGGGGTGTAGCTTGGAGGTAGAACGCCCCTGAGTTCAATCTCCAGTACCGCAAAAAAAGAAAAAAAAAATCTATATTTTTTCTGTATTGTTTTCTTAACAAGTGTTTGCCTTTACATAAGGAAAAAGGTAAGCCAGGCTAAAAGGAGGCTGGAACTACAGGAATATCTAGGGTTAGAAGGCCTGGTTCCCTCAGAGTCTAATGGCGGCTCTGAGGGAGTCAGAATGAGTGTTGCTTTGACTACTTTTGGTCTCTACATAGCTGTCAGATGAGGTACATAATGCCTTAGATGACAAAATTAAGATTTTAAGAGTTTCACACAGGCCCAAAGTAAAAAGATATTACCACTTTCACATGTATAGGAAGAATTGTGCTATAAGCAGTTCATGTAAAAGAAGGTTCTAGGGATTTCCATGGTTATGGTTACCATCATAAAGTAATAGGATATTAGGCTCCACTGATTGAACCATGCTGTTTGGAAAAGGGAGAGGGCAGTCCTCGATCTACCTCCTTGACCAGCCCATGATTGAAGCCTTAATAGGTTAAATGGGATGTAAATGAGTGTAAAAGTTTGACCAGGGTGTGAAGGAAAAAAAAAAAAGGAAGGAAGGAAGGAAAAGAAGGCATATATTAAATAAGAGTTATTAAGGAACTGTGGTGAAGAGCATAATCACTGAATTCTGATGCTGGGGTTGGATTCCTCGATCTTTAATTGCTCAGCTCTATGGCCCTGAGAAAATCTTAGTCTTCCCACATGTTAGTTCTTTCACTTATCTCATAGGGTTGTTGTGAGATTAAATGAACCAATATGAGTACAATGTTTACAAGGAAGTAGATGCAGCAAACACCATCAATGTCCATTTCCATTATTATTAGGAGTTATTTAACCTAAAACAAGGAAGATTTATGAGACCTAAATAATTGAGGGCTGGGCTAAGCTCACTTGTGTACCTCTGCAGAGTCATGATCAGTGAAGACAAATGGTATGGGTAGGATCTGGGTTTAACATAAGAAAAACCTGAGAGGTGATGACTTCCCTAAAGCTGGTGATAGTCGAGCAGAAACCGGCTGGACCATGGCCCAGCCACGTGGCAGAAAAGAATTCTACTTTGTGAAAGAGTAAATTGTTTCTCAAATGCCTTACGCTGTTGTGTGCTGTGACTTTTTCTGGAATGTGGTTAATCAAGATGCCTCCTCTAAAGACTCCAGGACTGTAAAGTGAGTTCATGGTTTTACAACATTGCAAAATCGTGTGTGTAAGCTGGGCATGGTGGCGCACGCTTGTAATCTCAGTACTTGGGAGGCTGAGACAGGAGGATCACCGGTTAGTGGCCAGCCTCTCCTACTTAGTGAAGCCGCCTGCAACTTAGTAAAACCCTGTTTCAAAATAAAGAATAAAAAATAGGGCTGGGAGTGTAGCTCGGAGGCAGAATGCCCCTGGGTTCAGTCTCCAGTACTGAAAAAAAAATTGTATTTCTTCACAGTAATATGCTTTTTAGCTATACATTAATTGTATAACAACAGGGTAGTGTGTTAAGCTATCTGAGTCCCAGAATCCTCATCTATAAAATGAGGAAATGATGTCTTCCTTAGAGAGGTAACATGATGTAATAGATTAATATGGGAGCCCCTGAGTCAGAGGGTCTGGGTTTGAATCTCAAACCTTCTACTTACAGGATAGGCTTCTTTGAATAAAGACATGTAACCTCTCTGTATCTCTGTTTCCTCACTTAATTATAATAGTGCCTGTGTTGAGCCAGGCATGGTGGTGCATGCTTATAATCCCAGTACTTAGGAGGCTGAGATAGGAGGATCACAGGTTCGAGGACAGTCTCAGCAAGTACGGAGACTCTCATCAACCTAGTGAGAACCTGTTTCCAAATAAGAAATAAAATCAGGTTAGGGGTGTAGCTTGAAGGTAGAATGCCTCTGGGTTCAATCCCCAGTACCACACACACACACACAAAATAGTGACTGTGTCATAGGATCATTATAAGGACTAAATAATTGGGGAGGGGTTGCAAAAAATTAGATTTATTTATTTATTTATTTATTCAGTTAGTTAATTAGAGGTGGGATCTGTAGGGAAATACACCAAGTGCTGTGTGCACATATGAGTTTATCATTCTGAACCTCATTATGCACAATAAATAAACAAAAATAAGGAATAAATAAACCAAAAAAATTCAAAGCCCCAAGGACATTGCCTAGAACATACTTGGCACTCAAATGTAAGCATTACTACTATAATATTAGTGTTATTGTTATAAGATTTCAGTGAAAAAAATGCATTGCAAGGATACCAGTCTCTTTTCTAACTTGAGAAACTATTAAAACAATAAATTCTTGAAAATATCATTTCATTCATTCATTCATTCATTGCATATAAGTTAAGTCCTTAGTCTGTGCATTGTGTAGACTAGCGTTAATAAGTTGGACAGTCAAATTCCTGCTTCTGAGAATTTTATAATCATGCCAGAGAGAGAAAAAAAATTACAAACCTAAAATCTGAGAATTTTTAGAGAATATAATTCAATACATACACAAGAATACACAAGAATCTAAAGTTTATTTCTCAGATATTAGTAAGTACTGAGATGACATGAATTAATGACTTCTATAGACTTTACCTGCAACAATTTGCCAACAGTCCCCTCACCATCATGAATAATGATGATTTGTATTCCCTGGTAAACTATAGGACTGATGGCTGTTCCTTGACATCTGAAGAAGAGGAGCAACATGTAGAAAGGCTATCCAAATACTGCTAATATTGTTTTTATTCTTTTCTAGGGAAGAGATCACATGTACATGGAACATATATTAAGGCAGGGAGTATCTCTCTCGATTCCCCCTCACAAGTACCTCTGGAAGATAAAACTCTATTCTTCCAGGTGTGGGTTGATAATAACATTGTGAAAAATCAAACCTGGGGCTCAGTAAATTTGCAATTAATGTTCAGTGGCAGAAGCCCAGAGTTAGAAGAGAAACCCACTTAGCAAATAAAGTATCACACCCAAAGAGAAACTCGGGCAAGGATTGCGGTTTCTTATTTGTTTGTTTGTTTTTTATTTTTGTTTTTTCATCCTAGACTTGATATTCTACACTCCCAAAGGTGTCTAATGGTAAGGATGATGAGCATGAGATGGACATCAGGGTTCATCAAACTAGACAATGTTCCACATACATGTTTGAAACTGCTTCACGCACACCATTTCCTTGCATGTTTATTGCCATCCCCATCTGAAAGAGACACAAGTAAAGAAGCTTTTTAGAATCTGCCTAGGCATCTCTTTGTTGGAGACATCTATGACTCAGGAAGTGAGAGTGTAATAACTACCCCAATAAATGCTACCTCTTCCCCCAAACACATAAGCTCCCACAAACACATCTTGCTCCACAGAGATACTGCCTTTAAGATTCATCAAAACTGAATTCGGTGGGCACTTGCACTGAACTTTCTTCTAAATGTCAGACTTAGCCTGGTCTTTTCAGAGAGTAATTGCCAAGAATTAGATCAAGATAACATAGGAGATGCCTAAGCAACCTCTTGGAGATGTTGGAAAGAATCAAGAAACAAAGACCTCACAAGGCTTTACCTTAAGCCTCCAGAAGCTTCACTTGGCTCTGAATAGTCTAAATAAGAGGCACTTTTTCTTTTTTTAAAAGGGGCTAAAAAGGGATGATGGTGAGAATCAGTAAATGGATGTAACCTTTTACAATAAATTAACCAGTATGAAAATTAACAATAAAAAGTGGGGGAACTGAGATTCAGAAAGTTTAAATACTTTACCTCAAGTGAGTATCAGACCTGGAATTGAGCCTACGTCCTCTAAATCTATGTTCTTTTCACCATGATCACAGCTCTAAGAATACAATTAGTTCAAGTAACATGAGGACATGGGCTAGATTCCTGTGGCTGATGAGCAATGAGTTATAGCTGATCCTGGGAAAATTTATGGATAATGTTTACATTCGAATTTGAGTTATCAAAATACCCCACATTTGTCATAAGGGAAAATCTAAAGGTCAAATAGGAAAGACTGACAAAATAGACAAACTTCTGTCGCAGTTAATGAAATAAAAGTGGGAAGACAATATTAGTATTATAAAATAAATGGAAAATACCATCAGAAAAAATAGAGATTAAGATAAAAAATTTCTAAAAAAGATAATACTTCTGATAGTTTTACTGTAATACTTTTTAAAACTTTGATGTTCCCAAATTCCTAGAGAAAATAAACTAACCAAAACTGATCTAAGTGGAAATAGAGCAGTTAATCCTATGTAACTCTTAGAGGGATTGAAATACTGTTTAAAAATTTTCTCACAAAGAAACACCAGAACCAGATTTATTAGTGAAGTTGACCAAGTTTATAAAGTATAGGTCCAGTCAAATCTGAAACTATTTCAGAGACTAGACAGAGGCTTCCCAATTTATTTATAAAGTTAGTATAATTTTAGTAAAAAATAACTAGCCAAAGAAAATTTCAAAAAAGAAAATTGCCAACCCATATCATTGATAAATATAAATGCAAAAATGCTAAACAAAAAAATCAACAATCCTATTCCAACCAACACATATAGGAGAGAATAGCTCAGCATGACCAAGTTTGGAATATATGAAAAATGCATGATTGGCTTAATATTAGAAAACATATTATTATTATTCAGTATATTACCAGATGTAAGGAGAAAAATGAATGCTTACTTAAATAATAAGGAAAACTCATTTTCTATCTTGTAAACTCCAGCAGGAAGTTACTGTAAAACAAACAAACAAAAATCCCTGTGTAAACCAGAAATAGAAGGTAAATTCCTTAATTCGATGAAGGGTATCTACTGAGAAAAAAACAAACTGACAGCAAACATTCCAAGGGAGAAATCCAAGCATCTCCTTGAAAATCAGGATAGAAGTAAAGACACCATCTCTTACTGCTCTACACAATACTGACTGGGGGCCTAGGCTATGATGAAAGATAAGAAGCTATTCTCCATATAAGGATAGAAAGTTTGAAAAAAAACCAAGCAAATAAATGGATCGATAAATAAATGAGAGTGAAGAGAGAAGGGAAGAAAGGAAGAGAAGTATGAGGGGGTCAAGAAGGAAGGAAAGGAAGGAGGGAGGGAGAACAGGATAAAGCATCTAAAACTTATACCTGAATTGACATCATGGCTGGGGTCCTAGTTTTCTGTGTGATTAGCAAATCATCTAACCCTCTAATATTCTTTAGCATCCTTATCTATAAAATTAGGATTTTTGGGGGGGGGGAGCAGGTGTGATGGTGCATGCCTGTCATCCTATTACTTGGGAGGCTGTGACAGGAGGATCACAGGTTGGAGGCCAGCTTCAACAACTTAGTGAGACTCTCAGCATCTTAGCAAGACCCTGTTTCAAAATTTTTTAAAAAGTAGGGCTGAGGGTGTAGTTTGGGGGTAGAATTCCCCTAGATTCAATCCCTAATGCCACAAAAAACCAAAAAGAACAAAATAAAATCAGGATTTTTCAACTATCTTGGTTAATTAGGTAGATAGTGATGCCACACAACAACAACAAAAACTAACAGAAAATATGGGGAGATGTATTGGCTTGGGGGATGAGAAAAACAAAGAGTTTGAGATGTTGTGTTAGTCGAGTTTTTGTTGCTATGGTAAATATATGAGAAAAACAACTAAGGAGGAGGGAAAAAACTATTTTAGCTCATGTTTTCAGAGCTTCCGTCCACGGTGGGCTGCTCCATTGCTTTGGGCTGAGGGGAGGCAGGACATCCTAGTAGAAGGGTTGCTCAGCTCATGGCAGCTAGGGGGAGGGATAAGTGAAGACAAGGAGATGGGCCAAGATCTATTCCCCAAGGGCATACCTCTTGCTCTCTTCTACTTGGTCCTACCTCCTATATCTCTTATCACCTCCCAATAGTTATAGTCCATTCAAATCATGAATTCATCATTGGATTAATCCACTGATGAGGTCAGAGTCCTCCTGGTCCAGTCACTTCCTAAGACCCCCACTTCTTAACACTGCTGCTTTGGGGAACAAACTTTTAACATATGAGTCTTTGAGGAACATTCCAGGTTCAAACCATAATAGATGTGGACCAAACGTCTGAGAAGAGATAGAAGTCAACAGACATAGAATTATGAATCTGAAGCTTTGGAAAGTGGTCAGAGCTTTATTTTAGTTCCAGTGCAAAGTGATTTAATATAACAATTGCAATGGTTATCAATTGAGTGCTTGTCTAAGTGTTCAGGGTCTTACATAGAGGATGTCTTTTAATTCTCAAAACAACCTGTGAGATATGTCTATCATTATTCACAGTTTAAAAATGAGACACAAGTTAAAAACAACAAAAACAAAACAAACAAAAAACTTACCAAAGACAACAGAATCTCAAAAGCATGGCATTGCATTCATGCCTCTGTATGATTCCTAAGCCTGCCCTCATCCCCACTTGCTGTGCTAATCTACCTTTAGGAATCACACTGGCCTTTTTAGGCATTCCAATCTTAGTGATATTTTCTTACATTTTAAGTTATCCATATTCACACCATTGCCCCATCTCCTTTGCAGAAGCCCAGAGCCAACCCAAAGGGCAAAAGGTATAGATTAAAGCTGGAAAGGGAAACAGCTGTTGAACAGAACAGATGACCTAAGCCCTTCTTTGTTTTATAAAACACTATCTATGTTCTCTGATCTAATCTTGGAGCAGGGAAGAAGAGGGAGGAGGTTGTGGGTGTTGTGAAGGGAAGGTTCAAACTACACAACAGGAAATGCATTAGGTTATTCAAGAACCAGTATAGTTGAGCTAAAAGATTACAGACTCTCAAGGAGACCAGTCTGGCTTTGCCTGATTGCTTCATAAATGGCTACAGAGAACATTTCCTAGCATCCCTAAGCCTCAGGATATGCAACTGTAAAATAACATGTAACTCACATATTTGCTATAAATGTTAAACTAGATTTTATCCCACATTCAGAACTGTACTGAAAGGCACCTTTGCCCATGTGCCAATATGAATCAAGAAAAATCACCAGAAAATATTTCAAGGCATGTCTGACTACACTTAGAGAAGAATCCAAAGAAAAAGTTTCTTGGCTTGTACGAGGACAAACCATCCTCTGTAGTAGAACATTGGAACCCAGAGGGCAAAACCAGAGTTTTAACAAGTCTGGGGAAAGTAGCTTGAAAAATATCTCAAATCGTTTTTGTGATTCATGTTGTTGCTAATAAATAAATGCTAACATGGAGATATATTTAACTGACTCTAGGTATAAAACTCAACAGTCTTCTATCAGTTGAAAAAGGATTTGAACTGTCTAGCTATATGGAACTATTACATAATTTTAAAAATCATTTTTAAAAATATTTATGCATTTTAAATGTCATTACCTTAACACATAGTATACCCAACACCCCAAGGTCTTACTGCTTCCTCAGAGCAAAGCTTAAGGGTTGGTGAACGGGAGATCTAGCTGTGAATTATAGACAGAACAGTCTGCTCTTCCACTGTCTTGGGTCTTTGGGCTTCCCTTCATAGGAACCTGTCATGTAAACAGTACCTACTGTGCCAGACTGCAAAGCATTTTCTTCCAGGCAAAATATAAATTCTTTACTTTTTGTGATGGCCCAAACTTTGCACACTTGTTCCAACAGATTGTGCTTATCCAAGTATTGTTCAACTATCTTGTTGAACAAGCCTACAAGTCATGTAGGATTTGTGACCCGAGCAGGCTCAAGAGGGCTCTGATATATAATCAAATGTTTATAGTCTAATATGCTATCTATAATAATGGAGGCAGACACTCAGAAACAAACATATCATCAAAGCAATTTATCCTGTTTGTCATATATCAAACACCAGACTCTGCCCCTTCCTTTTTTAATCCTTGGATAATGCCAAAATACTTTTTATATGGAATCTTTGCCTTAAGAAAATTCACCCTCTCTATACTACAGAGTATTCTAATTACTTCTAAGAAGTTGTCCTTTCCAGGTCTGCAATCATTTCCAAACATTAAGACACACTTCAGTGAATCATACTTGGAATTCGTGGAATGGTAGCTTTATAAGTGAATGCATTTTGGAATGAATTTTCCACCAGAACTTAGAAATACATGAGATTAATCATACAGTGAATGAGGTGCACACAATCTTAAAATTTTCATCAATTCTGATTGCCAAACAGGAGGTCAGGGAAAGAAGCAATAGGATTAATAGATTTTAGTTTATATATATTTCTTCAACATAGTGATAAATTAATTTTGTAGCCACTTAGAAAAGTGCAGTACTGCCGGGCGTGGTGGTGCATGCTTGTAATCCCAGCATTTGGGAGGCTGAGACCGGAGGATCCAGGTTCGCGGCCAGCCTCAGCTACCTAGTGAGGCACTCCGCAATTTAGTGAGACTCGGTTTCAAAATAAAGAATAAAAAATAGGGCTGGGGGTATAGCTCGAAGGTAGAATGCCCCTGAGTTCAATCCCCAGTTCCGCAAAAAAAAAAAGAAAAGTGCAGTACCCACAAAGAGTTCACATTATAACACATTGCAATGACACAGCAAACATGCTATACCACAGGGGTATTTAGTATCCTTTATCCCAAACTATGAAGAAAAGTAACAACAGCACACATTTCTTGGAAGTTCATAGTTGTCTAGACATGTAATGAATAATCACATTTATGTCTCGCTATAATTTATTTTGCAATATGAAGAAGCTGAATCTCAGGCAGTGTGACTTGCCTGACATCATATACATAATAAGTGGCAGAATGGGGATTTGAACTCAGGCTTTATGATCCAGCACTAGCCATTAACTATCACATCTCAGACCAGATCTGAGATGCTGATCCACTATTCTTTCTTCTTTTTTCTACTCACTCCTGCAGTTCCCAAAACCTATCTCTATTCCCAGGAAGAAAAGCATCTAAAAATGCATTGCCCATCTAAAGAGATAATATAAATATTATTATTCTTGCAAATTGTTTTTAGAGTGGAAAAGTCTGAATTCAAAAGTGAGTATACCTTGGGTTATTCTCAGATTCCAGCTGCAGGAGGATGAACGATCCATTTAATCTAGGTTATGTGTTTCCTCATCTACATATACTCCCATAGGAATGGTATTTTTTTAATTAGGTAAAATTAGTGAAATGCTCAGATCTTAGGTCCATCTTTCCATCAGTTTGGAGGAATACAGAGTAAGCACACACTGCTATGTTATCAGCTGGACATGAGCCTCTGAGATCCTATGCTTCTTTTCAGTCATCATACTGCCCCCAGAAAAACATCCACTGACCTGCTTGCTGATCTAATTTGCTTATTCTAGATTGTACATGAATGGAATTATACAACATGTACTTTTTGTGTATAGCTGGCTTCTTTCACTCACTGCAATATTTTTGAGATTCACCCATGTAAAAGCATGCAGTGACAGCTCATTCCCAATAATAACAATTTAGTGTGGTTATTAAGAATTAAGAGATAATGTACATTATTACCTATAAATGGCCTTATGAAAAATGGTTATTATTATTATTATTATTATTATTATTATTATTCAAAAGAGGAAATCCTGAACAAGACAGAGCTAGAGCCAAGAAGAGAATATCTCAATCTGTCATAGGTTGGAGTACACTTGGAGAAATGTATTCATTATTCGTGTCTCTCATATCATATGATTAGCCTTTAAAGTCATCCCCTACCAGAGCCATGAGTTAAACAGAGTTGAATTTAGCCTACCAGACCAGAAATAACTTCTTTTGCTTTGCAGAGACACCAAGGGTACCTTCCAACTGTGTTTCTGAAACATTTCCTTTTGCTCACCAAGGAGAAAGCCCCACTTATGTCTTGCCACATTTGAGAGTCTAGTGTGTGAAAATCACCCATAACACTCTCTCCGGCTGGAGGCCAAACTTGCGCTGTCAATTCTGGAATGCTGTCTAATTCAACTTCTTCAAGAGAACTGGAGCCCGGCCCTCACAAGCATGACAATATTGCATCTCATGTGGGGAGAGTGGGCCATGATAAGTAAACCCATATTCCAGAAGGAGACAGAATCATTGAGGTACATATGTGAGTTCTTTCTTCCTGGCAGAGTTATTCTTCATTAAAAGCATGACACTCAAATCTAGACAAGAAGCAAACAGCATTCTCAAGGATTTTTTCCCAAGAAGTACATTGGAGGGTGAGGTATGAATATAAATTCTGAGTCCTTGAGCAAAAAGTCTAGAAGCCTTTGTGAGTTGAACTAACAGTTGCACTTTATCAATGACCTCTTGTGCAGGTGGCAACTTAGGCAAGAATGATGCCCTTTGAAGAAAGAAACATCGAGAAATACCAAACTTACTAAAATATCATAGCAGAAGGCATCAAGTTGCCTTTGGAGCAAGGTATAGAAGAAAAAAAAAAAAAAAACAAAACTCTCCAAGTTACTGCAAGCCTGTGGGTGTAAGTTTCCATTCTGCTTCCTACAGAAACAACATCTGTTCTTACATTCAATACAAGTCACCTCTGATATTTATTGCATTTGCTGAATGCTGAAAGGATCTGAAATGTTAAACCTCTTGATCTGTCAGCAGTCCTGGATTTCTGCGAAAAGATGAGCTACATAATAGCACAAATTGGAGAAATTTCATGTATCTAAAGGACATAAATCCCATCACAGTTGAGTTCCCTTTCAATACACACGCCACAGAAGTTATAAAATATATATCCAACCTTTAACTTTCCCTTCTTCTGCCTTTTTTTCCACTCTTCTCATTTTCTCTACATGCAGTGCTTCTTTTCACTTAATAAGGTGCATTCAAGGTCATCCAGTCTCAACTTTAACCCATCCACTTCTCCAAAACAAAGTTAGCCTCAATGCATGAAAGTGAACGTGTTTGCTTTAGTCTCATTAAGTTTACAATATCCTTGTGGGAGAAGCAGGGGATTTGGCTAATTATCCTAACAGTTAATGAAGGATAGATTTCTTATATTTAAGTGGGGTTTACATTTTATTTTTATCCAATGCTCAAGCTTCTTGGTTCTTATCAAAAAGGGAGGCGGGTCGCTATTCAACAGAGCCCAGAAAACAAAAACAAATGTTTTCCTCGCATAAGCTGTGCATGATGGGGAGAAAAGTTACAAAAAAGGGAAAAAGACAGACTTGGGTTTCACAACTTAAAATTCCCTCTTAAAGGAGTGATAAACAAAAGAAGATGCCTAGAAAGTGTGAAAAACAAGGAGGATGAGTAAGACTCAAATTTCCAGGCAACATTTCATGTGACATCAAGTACCAAGACAGAGATTCTTGGCGCAGACAAGAAAATCAATAATCACCAGAGACTGAAGTGACAGGTGGGACAGGTGGCATTCTTCTCTCTCTCACTTGTCTTCTTTCATATTTATTACACACTCTCTTTATTTGTAATACTGTTCTACTTGCCTAGCAGTGAAGGAAATTTTCAGAGAAAGTAACTACAGTCTAGGTTAATCAAAAAGCCAAATCTCTAACTCACTAAGGATCCAGGGATTCTGGAGGAAACCATGAAAAGGAAAAGCAGATTTCATTCTGCAAGAATCCCCTTTATCTTGGGAAATGCCTTCTGATTTAATCTAGGTGCTACTCCTCTGTCACAGTAGTGCTCCAGACATCCTTTCCCAGTGAGTCACAATGAACGGTTTATATCATCATCTCCCCTTCCAGACTCTGAGCTTTTTCCTCAAGAAAGAAACTCAGGCCTTTTATCTTTATTGTTTTATGGCTGAATTCATGATTGACACCCAGTAAGTATAAGATAAATATACAAATGAATGAATGAATGAATGAATATAGGAATAAAATTTCCACCTAAAGTACATCTTCCACTGCCTGAGGATGAAGAATATATACTGTGTAGAATCTATTACTGTTATCATCATCATCATTATTGACAATTTTCACACAATTAGTAACCTTAGAATTTAAACTACTCACATAATCCATATTATTTTTCACTACACATTCACACAGAACAAAACTGATTCCTAAGTAAACATTTTAGGCAAAATATTCTATTTTTGTGAAGGTCAATACTTGTAGTTTGTCATGTGTCCCTGCAGCTGATTTTGCAAATGTACATCCTCCCATACTTGGGGAGGATGCTACAGCTTTGGACATAGGTCTCTATTTCTGGATAATTAATATTTAGGATTTTCATAGGTAATAAAAACGTGTAACAATCAGAAATGCCAACAGTTACCAGCAGCAAGTTCCCTCTCCTCTGAGGTTCCTTGCAGAGGTTGAAAATCAGCTGGGCAGTACCTTCTGGAAAAACCAAACATGACAGTGATATTCAGTATAGATGTCTTTGACCTTCTCCTCGACATGAAATTTTAAAATATCATTATTTATCATACGAAATAGAAGATTCTTCTAGCACTACTAAGTGGCCTGGAGACTGCTAAATAATTCACAGAAGGGCAAAGGCCAGAAGGCCCAGAGTCTGGGCTTCTGTGTACGGTAATTTCCTTGCAGATTTCCTCACAGTAGTTTTCATGGATTTTAATATTACAGCCATGTTAGTCAGCTTTCGTTACTATAATAATATACCTGAGATAATCAATTAATACAGAGGAAAGGTTTACTTTGGCTCGTGGCTTTGGAGGTTGCACTCCATGATTGGTTGGTCTCTCTGTTTTGGGCTTGTGGTAAGGCAGCAAGCACATCATGGTGGGAACACATGGTAGAGCAAAACTGATCCCATTAGGGCCAGGAAATGAAGAGGAAGAAATTGGCATCATATAATCATCTGTGGGATTTGGCTTCCAATGACTTAAGGGGCTACTAGGACTCACTCCCAATAGTGCTACTCTGGAGGCCAAGGCTTTGAGAAGCAGACTTTGGGGGATACTCATCCAAACCAACCCTCTCTGCAGAAATCCTTAGGTTCTACAGAAGTGACCCTTTTCTTCTTAGTACAGGGTCCTTTAACTTGCCACTAAATCTCTCCCTGGCTCACACTCCTCAGGTTTTCTTATAGATCCCTTTTTTTCCCCTAAGAAAGGTGATTCAGGCTTCCTATGCAAGCTAATCATAGGTCTGTAGGAAGCTGCCCAGAAAAAACATTAGGCAGACTGATTAGAATGCTATGATTCTGATCCTCAGGCCACTAAGGACCTCACTGATAATGGAAATGCAGTTTAATGTTCCTTTCAGTTCT
Source organism: Graphiurus murinus (assembly GCA_004027655.1). Classification (NCBI taxonomy): domain Eukaryota; kingdom Metazoa; phylum Chordata; class Mammalia; order Rodentia; family Gliridae; genus Graphiurus; species Graphiurus murinus. The sequence goes on from PVLC010001369.1 coordinate 135,908, forward strand.
GCCTAGACGCTATGAAATATCACCTGCTAGCACAGAGCCTGGGATGCAGCCCATTGAACCCCAGTCAAACGAGCCCACTCTATATTAAGACTATTCTCCAACTGCACAAGCTGAGAGTTAAAACATGGAGCCCTTGTAGAGAGGTGGCCCAAGCCAAAGGAATGTTTGGGCAACTCCAAGACTGGGGAATGGACAAAAATTTCTGCTCATCAGTTACTTTTCTGTCCCAACTTTGCCACCATACTCTCTGTTATTTCAGTTTTATGAGGGAGATCCTCAGTTAGCAAATAATGCTAAGCTGCTAGAGCAGCGAGGCTGCCCTTCTTCCTCAGGAGGAAGTTTCCAGCCTTGCAGCAGGAGCAGGAGCCAGGCAGAAGGCTTCGCAGCCGACTGGTGCTGTCAGATGGGTCCCTCCCCCAGCAGATGGTAAATGGCCAGGAATGCGGGGTGGAAGGGAGCCAGGGTCAAGAGGGACTTTCCATTGTCATGCTCCAGACACAGACACGGGGCCAGATACTGCTTATTCAGTCTCCACACCTTTAAAGGGAGGATCTGCAGGGCATTTTTAGAGCAAACAAAAATGAGATGGAAAACACAGCTCTCTTTCCTCAAATGGCTCAAAGAAGACAGCATTTCAACAGTGCCAAGGACAGGCTTGGGGAGGAAGGACAGAGGTATTAGCTGCATTCTGTTCATCAGCTCTGAGAAGTCCTGCCCTTTCAGCCAGACAAGTGTGGTCTTTGCCTCCTCTACTCTCAGAGGACTATGTCTGGGTCACCCCTCCCCATGGGATGACAGTCAAGGAGATATGCCCGGTTGTAGCTCATGACACCCCCTTCAAAATCCCAGAATCACCGGTCTGTTTGGCCCCAAGCCTCTGATTGGCCCAAGCCTATATCTAGGGCATGTGAGCACCTTTCCTTCCTATCCTCCTTCTTGCCACAGCATGCCAACCTCTAGGCTCCAGAAGGCAGAAGGACACCAGTTTATTGGGGCAGAGAATGGACAGAATTGGTATTGACTTAGATATCCACACACATGAGCAAGAAACATGTGTTGCAGTGTCTATGGCTTCAGGCCAGGGCTCCTCTCCCCCAGACTCCCACCAGCTCTCCCTCCACTCAGCTCTAGAGTAGAACCCAAGGTATCAAGTCTGACTCTCTAACCTTGTGACTCCATTCTTATAAGGGGATATTTGCTTTGGTTCTCAGATATGTCTATCATTTCCTGTTTCTGATTGTTGCAAATGAATCTAACTCTCCAAATTGATATTGAGTGGCCAGTTACTGGCTCAAGAGAGCAGGACAAATTACTGGCTTTTCCCTTCTGCTCGACCCACTACAATCAAGTTTATCCTACCTTGAGTTATAACAAGACATATTAGAAACCCATATAAGTGCTACAGAGGGCATTGGCCAGTATCTTTCATAAACCCAAACTCTGAAAGTATCTTGTACCAAATGTCTTGTATACAGAAGTGACTTAAGGAGCCATTATTGACAAGACACTGGGATAATCAGAAAATGATGCTTTCTAATCATGGTCATCATGATGCCAAGTCAGGAGTGGGGAGGAGAATATGAACTATTTATTTGGTGAGAATGAGGGCGACCAATTACATTATCCCTTCATGGGAGCTTCAATCTATCCGTCCTGGAGTATTCCCCAAAGCCTCCTAGACTACATCAAGCTTAGGCACCAGCTTGAGAGACTTAAGTCGAGCATGAGGAAGGATGTTCTAACCATAATTAGGGGATTTAAATACTTAGGTGTATTCCTCAGGCAGTCTTGGGTAGCCTCACTATTTTGCAGCTCCTAGAAATTCATTAGACTTTGGGGGGAAGCTAAATCACTGATTTCCTAGTAAATTCCAGAAAAACCTAGGATTTTGTGGAACCCTAGGTTGTTATAAAATGTGGTTTAAGGGATCATAGAAATGTTTGGTTATGATTTCACTTTTTAATGAAAATACACTTTTGACTATTTTTAAGATAATAATAAAAAGTGGCACCTATGTATACAAACGGATCTTACATAAAATATTGACACATTGGAATGCCAAAGTTGGGGCTGCTATTCCAAGGTTAATTCATTTTTTATGCAGATCTTGAAATTAAGCTTCTCACAGCACACATTTAGCCAATTGTGGTGGCATCTGTTAAATAATAATGACCACTTGCAAATGCTAACCTGTGTGGATCATGATCCTCCCACTCCAATTCCAGGCAATACAAACAAGATGCCAAGACTCATGTAAAACTTCAACTGCTGTCCCTACTTTACGATTAAACAATGTTGTCGAGTGGAAGCATCCTTATTACTCTAATTGGCTGGCTTCTTAATTAGTTGACAAAGCTGTGCTTATGAAATAAATTCATGTAAGTATAACCTAATGCCATTATTATGTGCCTCATTGATGTTTTCTATAGATTTCTTTGGAAATAATGTTATGGTTAAACATAGCTATGAGAGTACTCATTTAGATAAAGCTGGGTAGTGATTTTAAAATTCCTTCCTAATCTGATTATTTTATCCCTACACTTATTCAAACTGTATCAGAGAAATGTTATTTTCATATGCAAGAATATGTATGGTATTATCTTGTTGCTAAATAAGTGAAGTATGTTCCCATTAATTGCATACAACATGCTATTTTAAATACATGCAGCTATTCATTGGTATACAAGGGGGATTGGTTCCAGGAACTATATCTGCAGAAATTCAATTCCTTATATAAAGTGGTGCCAAATTTCTTATAACCTACGTGCATCCTCCATTATTCTTTGAGTCATCTCTAGATTACTTATAATACCTAATATGACGTATATTCTATGTGAATAGTTGTTACTGTATTATTTTGGGAATAACGAAAAAAATTCTGTATATGTTCAGTATAGAAACAATTTTTAAAGATATTTTTGATCCAAGATTTATGGAAACCACGAATGTTGAATTCATCAAAATAGGGGGCCATGTGCTTGTATGTATATGTACATATATGTATATATACTTTATCAACAACAGAACACCATGGACATTCTTGCATATTAAAATACCATTTCTCTGATACAGTTGGAATAACTGTTAGGATAAAATAATCAGACTGGAAAGGAATTTGAAGTCATCACCCAACTTAATCTAAACTAGTGGTCTCAAAGTTACATTTAACCAAAGTTATTTTTCACCAGTATATGTGCACTGGCTCAGATATATAGGCAATTGGGTCTAAGTTTAATTCTTTCCCTCAAAGCTGTATATATCAAGATATATTTGACCTCCCTCAACCTCAAATTTTCTCACTTACAAAATGAATATACTAATACTTGCTCAGCAAGATAACCATAAAGAAAATCAAGTATGCTTGGAGCCTCCTGCAGTTCTGATGTAGAATGTCTCCTAAAGGTCCATGTGTTAAAGGTTGGATCCTCAGGTTGGCAATATTGGGAGGTGGTGGAACTTTTGAGAGGTAAGGACTAGCAAGAGGTCTTTAGGTCTTTGGGAGCAGGTCCTTGTAGGGGATTATAGGAATCCGGCCTCCTCTTCACTCTTTTTTGCTTCCTGGCCATTAGTGAGTGGGTTTACTCCATCACAGACTCCCACCGTGGTGTGCTGCCTTGTCACAGGCCTAAAGCAATGCAGTCAATTGATCATGCATTGGAACCTCCAAAACTGTGGGCTGAATCAAACCTTTTCTCTTTTTAAGTTTATTATCTAATGTATTTTGTTATAGCAATGGATAACTGATGAACACAGAGCCCCAGTATCCTGCTTAGCACATACTAAATGTCTAGTCAGGGGCAGCTATTATCATTATTAGAAAATGGTTCCTATCAGAGGATGCTTCCAGTCTACAGGGGAAGGTGGAAGACATTGTGAACAGATAAATTAGTATTACATCTCATTTTTCATTCATGGAGAAGCAAGGGTGAACTCAAAAGAGGCGTTCTTGACGTAGCTAGAGCCACAAGGTCTGAAGTTGTGCTCATTCAACATAAAGGAAAGCAATTCAGGTTCTGCCAAGATCTTTTGGGCCCTTGAAGCTAGAAAGAAAGTCTATGGATGACAACAGAGAGCAAAAGGCTTTGGAGATCCATCAACCTTTTGATTGTAGGTTCAGCCTTGGTGCCTTGCAAAGAAGCCCTGCTTCGGGGACCCTAAACAATGCACAGGTGGTATGGCCAGAGTTCTTGTACACCCTGCCAAGGTGCAGGCTTTGAGGTGAGTGACAGCTGTGAGCCCAGGCCTGCCTGCTTTAATTAGCTCTCTCCCTTGCCTTCACTGCTATAGAACAGAGAGTCTCATCATCTCGTGTCACCTGCCAGGCAGGGCTATACATCTCCAGCAACTCCCAGAATAAAGTTCCCTCCACACACGCACGTCGAGCTGAGCTCCTCAGCCCACGCCACATTCCAACTTTCAAACTCTGAAAGCTATTTTTAGGTGAGATTCCCTTCTAGGGAACCTGGAGTGGGGAAGAGGGTTGAGTACTGCGATGGAAGAGAACCACTGGGTTTTAAAGAGACAGCTGCAAATTAGCTCCCAGTCTCTAACCCAAGGTGAGATGTGAAGCATTGGGAGCCACTCCTTGTTGGTTTTTTTTTTTTTTTTTTTTTTTTTTGATGAAATGGAAAGCAGATAAGAACAAAGAGGCCTCTAAGCAAGGATGTTATTGACCAGCGAGGGAGAAAGGCAGGTGGCAGCATCTCACAGCTCTACTGGGAAGATGTAGTGGGGATTAAAAGGAAAGCAGCGAGCCAGTGAGGCACCTTGAAATCTATGAATGAGGAGCACAGGGCGGAGCAGGGAGGAGGGGAGGGAGGAGAGTAAGGATATCCATGCCACAGCTCTTCTTTCATCCTTGGCGACTTGAACCACATCTGACTTGGGCTGCAGCTGTGGTAGACAGCTCCTCTGGGCCCCAAGAGCTTCTCATCTTGGCTTCCTAGCTCCTCTGCCCCAGACCTTCTCCAAAGCTGCACAACACACTCATCCAGGCACACAGGAGTTAATGGAAGGCACAGCGGGGAGATGAGGAGTCAGTGCTGACTCTCACTGAACAACTCCTCCAAGGGGTCCTCAAGGAGACCCAGTCCCAGCTGCCCACAGAGGAGCCAGCTCGATGTTACAGTAGTTACGGACTTGCTTTTCTTCCCTGTATCAGTCCCTCTTCCCCTCATTCTGCTTCTTAAGTTTGCCTCCCAAATAAACTAGCTGCTTCTAGGTCCTCTTCTTTGACAGACTCTGCTTTTAAGGGAACTCGAACTAAAAAAGGATTGAAGAAAGCAAGGTGATGGCAGCGGTAGCTACAGCAGAGAAAGAACAGATGTTATGTTGGTGGAAATGGTCGACAATGCACATTACTCATGGTAATGCTGTAGGTCTAAAAGGAAACTTAAGACACGATCTGTCTTCTTCTCACCTTAAGGAAGTTATTTCATCATCCCAGGCAGGAGAGTCTCCCTAAAAAATATCACCATGTAAAAATTCCTCAATATTAGTAACAAAACCTATGAAGTTTTTAATTCCCATTAACACTGATGATGGTTTATAAAACCATCATCCTTGTTGACTTGTGATAAAACAATTTGTTCAATCTAACCCTATGAGAGGAACCCTGAGAGTTCAGCACTTGATATGGTGAAATTACTACTTCCTTTTTTCCACGTTGATAAGGGCTTCTATTTCCACCATGTTTTAACAGGAACTAAAGCTGCTGTCCCTGCTCACTGGTGCAATAGAAGCAAAATTATTTTTCACATCCTTTTTTTTTTTTTAAGAACTCTGTATTCATTCAGTTTTGAAAAACCTATTTTTGAACACCTACATTTCTAAGAAATGATTAGCTATAATTTATAAACCTGAATATTATTTTAGCACTCATATTATCTGCTCTAATTTCCTAGACATCTTTAGAGATATTGTATGTATCGGGGATATATATATATATATCCCCGATACATACATATATATGTATATATATATTTTAGATAAGGATTCTATTTGTTGTACTACAAAATACAAGAACCACCTATTTCTGCAGCAAAGTTATTTTCTTGACAAAATCCTCTCTGTGGATTAAACTCATCATACAGCATGAGAATCAAATGTACAATTTCCACAATCATTTAAATACCTGCATAAGTTTATGAATGGATTTTAGATAGCATTACAATAAAGGGAGATATTTTGAAACTGAGTCCTGTTTGAATATTTGAGGAAGATCACTCTTCAGTAGAAAGAAAGGATCCTATCCAATTTTTTTTTTCATGGCACATACATAAGAATAAAAATGTGACTTTTAAAAGGGAAGATCAGAGCCATTATCTGGACTATCTCTGCCAGTGCTATGGAATGAAGAAAACTATGAAATGTCTACAACGTAGGAAGTGGATGTAGCTGGTGTAATTGACGTTAAACTTCCAGTAGGGTCTTGAAGAGGCACATCCTGGCAGTGTGGGATAGCGTTGGTAATTAACAGTCATAAAAGTCTGAAACTGGAATGCTGACAAGATAGCATCCTGGCATTACCAGCGCTAATGGTCTAATAGTCAATCTGCAGCGCTCCTCTGTAGCTTAAATAATGTTTTCCAGAATTCTCAGTCAACACTTTTCTCCCTTTGTTTTTGCATTACACTGCAGGAATCCTGGGAAGCCTGCTGTGATTCAGGGACTGAAAAGCATGGAGCTTCTCCTGGATAGACAGACATAAGAGAGGTCAGAAAATGCACCTCAGTAAAAACTTAGCTGTTGACCAACACAATGAAGAATGACTGACGTGGGATCTCTGATGTGTGGGATAGAGGTCTGCCTCCTTTTGTTATCTGTAGTTATAATAAGTTAAAAAACTGGAAAAAACTTGCATAAAGCTTTAGGACTGTGTGCCACAATGAGGCGGATGTGGGAGTAAGTCCATTTTTTTGTGTGTGTGGTGTCCAGTGACGACATCTACAGAGAATAAAGTCATCGGACCCAGCCAAGAGAGATGAGGAGTGTCAGGAGCAGGCACTTTCATGTCAGGCAGCTCAAGTCCATTTACCTGAGGGGTCGGTTAAAAGGGAGCAAGCTATTTTACTTTCCTGCTCAATTTTCAGTCTTAAAAGAATGGTGATAATAGCAAACTACCCTGTAGCGTTGCTATGAGTGCTTAAACTGATCATATGTTTTCTAGGAGAAGTCTGTTTGTTGATGACTGGGCCAATAAATGTCTAACAGATTCTGTGTGAATTTGATTCCAAGCCCCATGATCTTTCTACTACACATCTAGCTTCCAGTTGTAGTACAGAGGAATTAGCAGATATTAAAGGGCTGGCTTCCAGGGCAAATCTTTCTAAGCTCTACTGTGGGGTGGTATAGCCCTGCACATATGTCTTCTCCCATCTCCTCCCTTTTGCCTATTGCCTCTGTGAATTAATTTGCTAAACAAAATATTTGTTAACTGATCCCAGTGTATTTAGCACATTTTTTCAGAAAACCTTATTTTATGTTGCCGTTAGTACAAAAAGAAAAGAATGCATAGTACAAAAAGAAAAGAAGTGCTCCTAGATATCTAGAATATCTCTAGAATATCCTGGAAGAGATTAGCAATTGTGGTTGGTTCTGGGTGGGGAACGGGGTGATGAGAGTAAAGGCTGGGGTGAAACTTTCGGTATGTGTTGAGTTATGTAGCTCAGGCATGCATTAAATATTCAAAATTAATTTTCAAATGTTTCCCTATGCAGCTATACTTATAATTACTATCAATTGTTATTAATAGCTCTATGCTATGCTTTCATGAATCTATGCTTATCAAAGAGCCCCCAAATGAAAGTCCTATTGCTTTCAGAGCAGGCTGAAGAAATAGGACAGGAACCATGCCCAATTTATCATTTGCTTCATAGAACACTGGCACGATTGAAAAATATATCTAAAGTGAAATTTGGCATCCAATCATTCTTCCCCCTTCCTCCTTTGGGGCTAGAACCTAGGAGTGTTCTACCACTGAGATGTACTGCAGCCTTTTTATGTTGTATTTTGAGAGCGATACTCACTGAATTGCCTAGTCTGGCTTTGAACTTTAGATCCTCCTGCCTCAGTCTCCTGAGTAGCTGGGATTACAGATGTGCACCACTGTGCCTGGTTTCCACTAACGTAATCTTAACAGACAATGTAGGTTCATGTCCCAGGACTCTGAACCCCAGTGGTCCCTGTAGCCACTGTATCAACTGATTATGACATCAAGTCAAAGTGCAAATTTGTATACTGCAAAAGAAATCTCAACCTAACATACAATAAATCAACTCTATGAATAACCCCATAGCAATAGTCTATACATAAATCTCCTTGTCATAAATCTATCTGTTCAACCAAACTGAGTTCCTACTATGTACCAGGGACTGTTTTTGTTTTTTGTAGTACTAGGAATTTAACTCAGGGGCATTCTACCTCTGAGCTACACCCCCAGCCCTATTTTTTATTCTTTATTTTGAAACAGGGTGTCACTAAGTTGTGGAATGCCTCATTAGGTAGCTGAGGCTGGCCGCAAACTCGGATCCTCCAGTCTCAGCCTACCAAATATTGGGATTACAAGTGTGCGTCACCACACCCAGCTCCAGGGACTGTTTTAATGAATTGCAAATATTCAAATGGTGACCTTAAAAAGGATCTCAAAATGAGTTTAGTTTTACAACAAACTATTTACAAATGGAAACATCACTTTTACATATGTCCCTTCAATGCATTTACATCATATGTTAGAATCACTGGGATGAACTGGGATCTGAGTTAGTTGAGTAAACTAAGCACCTAAGCAAGCTCCTTAGTATCTTTTTTTTTTTTTTTTTCGGTACTGGGGATTGAACTCAGGGGCATTCTATCTCTGAGCTATACCTTCAGCCCTATATTTTATTCTTTATTTTGAAACAGGGTCTCACTAAGTTGCAGAGTGCCTCACTAGGTAGCTGAGTCTGGCCGCGAACCTGGATCCTCTAGTCTCAGCCTCCCGAATGCTGGGATTACACGTGTGTGCCACCACGCCCAGCTCCTTAATATCTTTGTACTCAAATTCAATCAATTTCATCTTGTATGAAGAAGGAATAACTATATATGTATATATATGTATATATATGAGAGGGAGGGAGGGAGGGAGAGAGAGAGAGAGAAAGGGAGAGAGAAACTTAGCACAGTGCCTGCCATGGAATGCCTTAGTAAACAATAGCTAAGAAGAAAAAGTACAGGTATTTTCAAATAAATTAATCAATTACAGTTTTATAAATCCAAATTAAATTATACCCTGCTTGTTTTAGTTTGCTCAAGGGAAAAAAAAAGGATTGCTTAGCTCTCTCTGTTTTCCTCCCACAAGTCAAAGAAACTACACAACCACACTGTACAGAAACCACATGTGTTCCATAAAAAGAGAGAAGTAACTCCTTATTTTCAGATCCAGAGGGAGTAATAGATGGTCAACTGCAGAACATTAGAAATGGCATTGACAGGACCAATATCTTCTCTCTGGGTCAGTTGTGAAGGCCTTGATGGACGAGATCTGGAAGAGACAAGTTCTGAGATGACTAGTCCTGGTTGCTTAGTATATCATTAGAAAAGGTTGGCTCTCTTGACCTACCAAGGGTTATAGAATGCCAGTACAGTTTAGGATATAGGTGATCATGCAAATGTGGGCCTCCTCTCATGGAGCAGGGGCAGGAAACGGGGGCCCACTGAGAGGAAAGTGGCCCTGAGTGACTCAGGGAGCAAGTACCAGACCCAGAAGCAGAAGCCAAACCTGCAGCTGCCTGGGGTAGAATTCTCCTCTGTCACCCAGCACCCCAGCTGCTGCTAGGTAGCATGGGCTTAATTCTGGGTTATGAATATGACTTGTTTAATTTTAACTTTCTCTAAATGAACTTCAACTGAAAACACGCCACATTCCCCAGTGCTATATAATTTCTGCAAAGGGGACTGGTATGGGGATTTTTATTTCATGAAAACGGGGGACTGTATAAGCAACAAGCAGTGTTTCAAGACAGGAGCTTCCTTTGACAGCGCTAGGAAGCAATTTGGCTCTTTTCAAGATGTGTATCTCTCCACGAGGGTATGAAAATTAAAAGTTGGAAAGCTCAGAACCTTCGTAGAGAGTTTTATTACTGACACTTTTAATAGGGCACAGTGGCTGTGTTCCTTTCTTCAAAGGGCCGATATGACTTATGGGTAAATCAGCTCCTTTTTTTTTTTTTTTTTTTTTTTTTTTTTTTTTTTTTTTTTTTTTTTTT